>CM076579.1:222522611-222822611 GCA_034641835.2 Pinus albicaulis
CGATCGATTCCGTGAAATGTTCGACTTTATATCATTTATTCACATTTCATGGATTGTACTGAGTACTTTAAAAGCCATTGTCATTATTGGTGGTTTCTCTCGTGCTTGTTAACAGTTCACATCATTCACTGGTAATCAAGTGGTTTCTACCATGTTCTACTTTGACACAGTCAATCACATGGATATAATTGTTCTAGTTCGGGTAGCGGAAATCAAGACCCTAGATCTAATTTTACATACATTTGTGAAGTTTCTTTATTGTTATATGTGACTAACATAATCTTATCAAATTTAACGTACATGTATGGAGGTTTATTGGTATAAATATTAGAATCAATTTCTATACCAAAACATTTTAGTTAAAATTTGAGTTTAGTTAGTTTTTTGCTCGATATGAGATACTTTACCTGAGATTGATATATAAATATAAATATATAAATATATATATATATATATATATATATATATATATATACTTTCTCTCTCTCTATATATATATATATGTTTTGCATTGAATTTTTTTACATGATTCCAATGGGGGTGTCCACAAGCTAATCCTCGAAATGATAAAGCAGTTTTACTATCTGTATGGGTTCATCATTACTCATACAATACTCCATTAGAAGGCTACAAACATCCGGTTCCCAAAACCAAGCCTTGAAATTGAGAGAAAAGCTAATAAAAGCCATAAAAATACTTGTACCGTACTTTCTCTTAGTATTACCTGCGGTGCTGCATCTGTTTCTTTTAGAACATGCAGAACTGGCCGCACTTTCTCTTCATCTAAGGTGTGGTTCCCTGTAAAAGGTAAAGTGAAGGCGGAAGTAAAATTTGGAAGCCCAGCTGGTTGAATCTAGAAGCTTCTGGAAGCAGTTATTCAGTGGAAAGTTTGCTCCTTTCATGTATATTCATCCCTCCATTAAAGGAGCCTACCCCTTGGTATGTGGAACTTAATCCCTTTGAAAGAGGATTCTATCCCCTCTTATTTGGAGATGCAACCTCTTCTATTTTTCTATAAATTGAGGCCATAGTTCAACCTCAAGGGGGGTTAGGCTTTGAGATTTTTTGAGGAGAATTGTTGGAGAAACTTAGACTCTCTTAACTAGTTATCATATGGGAATGATTAAACACCCATGTGTATGTTAGTTGAGAGAGTGCAAAGGCTTGTCAAAGTAGAGGAAACACTTGTTCCGGACCCGGAAGGACCTGTACAACATCAAGGCGAACACGGTTGTAAGGCTTATTCTTTCATCAAAGATAATACAAATGGATCCTGTTTTCTCAATGATTTGTTTATTTAAATGGCTTATTTCTTGAATTCCTTGATCATTAAGATGAGTTTATGGTTTGTGAATTAATCTATATTATGCAGGTGCTTCTGATTCTTTGATGTTTTTTATTGTAGATCCCGAAAGGAGAGGTATTCAGAGTAATAGGAAAGAAGACTACAATCAGTGTTGGGCTACAGGTAAGTCCTAAATCCTTCATTATAGATAATTCTAGATCAAGTATAATCTAGAGAAAGTAGTTTTCATCTGTCTATTTTTTTCTAGTTATTGTAAGATAATAGGGAGATCTGTCTTGTCCGCAAGAAATATTTATCCATTGAACAAGCCTTTCTTCACACTTGTCATTGCATGCATAGGAGCTGCGATGGAATAAAAGTTAGCAATCAACTTTCTCCAATATTGAGCTGCACCTAAGAAACTCTTACCTTGGTTACTGTTTTGGGTGTGGTCCAATTCACAATGGCTTCCACTTTAGAAGTTTCAATTCTCAACTCTCCTCCTCCTACAATGTGTCCCAAACAAACCAAAGAAGTCTTTCCAAAATCACACTTTGACATCTTAAGAAACAATTTCTCTTTCTTCAAAACATCAAGCACTCTATTCACATGGAAGACATGTTCTTATCTTGTTTTTCTAAAAATCAATATGTCATCTAAGTACACAATCACAAAATCATCAAGAAATGGATGCAAAACACTATCCATAATAGGCATGAAAGATGCCGGTGCATTACAAAAACCAAATGGCATTACCAACCACTAAAAGAGTCCTTGTTTGGTTTTGAATGTCATTTTCCATATGTGAATTTCTGCAATTCTTACTTGATGATATCCACTTCGTAAATCTAACTTAGTGAAAAAAAATTCTTCTTTCAGCTCATCAAGAAAATCATATATCCTTGGGAGTGGGTAACAATTCTTTACCATAATATTTTTCAAAGCTCTGAAGTCTACACACATGTGCCAAGTCCCATATTTCTTTATAATCAAGACTATGGGTGAACCGCATCGCGAGGTGCTTGGCCTTATGATGCCTTTGTCCAACATCTCCTTAACAATCTTGCTACAACTAAATCTCATGTTCAATCTCTCTTTCTGGAGGCAATTATGTTGGCTCCTGAAACATCTCATGATGTGCATCAACTACATCATATAAATCTGATTTCAACTGAGGATCACATCCCTCAAATGATTCATGATTAACATCAGATTTAGGCTTAATCATTAGAAGAACAAAATTATTACTTGAATTTACTAACCTCTTTACCTGTCCAACATTTACGATAGCAATTTTTGTCTTCTTGTGATGTGCTCAAACAATTTACTCCTTGCCATCTTTGAATAAATGGTATTTGTTCTCATGGCAATGGAAGATCGCTTTCCTGTCATATAGGTAAGGAATTCCCAACACAATACATGTTATGTCAATCGTAACCACATCTAATTCAACTATGTCAACAAAATGTGCCGTGATTGCAAACTACAATATGCATTTCTTTAAAACCTGTAAAATTTTATCCTTACAGATACAAACAAGTGGATATGGTTTTGGATGTGGTATGGTCTCAAGGTTAAGTTTCTTGACCAATTCTTTAGAGATTAAGTTTTCTTGTGACCCACTATCAAACAATGTGTCAATCTTGGTATGTTTGGATATGACCCTCACATGAAACAGTTCAATTCTTTGTTCTTCATTTGGAGCATGTATGTGACAGTTTGATGTACTAGTACTGGGTTTAGTTTCAATTTCTTTCCCCTTCATGTTATTCAATCCCATGACTGTAATTTTAGATTCACCACATGAATCCTCTCGTAAATCATGTTGAGTTGTAGCTACAATTTTCTTTTTCCCTTTGTTGTTGTATTTGTTGGGACTCATTTTAGGATGTAATTTCCATCGATGATTTTCATCATGGCCTTCTTTTGAAAAAATTTTACAAACCAATTTTTCTCCCTCTTTCTTAACAGATGCATTATTTTTTCTTTTACCTTTTGAGGTCTTCTGTTTGTTTTTACACTGAAAAGGTTTCTTTCTACCCTCTTCAGAAATGTTCTTCCCTCCAGCTTCTAGAAGTGTGGCCTGAACACATACTTCATCTAGACTTGTGGGGTTAAACATGAGGATAGTATGTTTTAGGTAGCTATGTAAGCCTCCTATGTACTTGAGAAAAGTATCTTGGCTCTGCAAATCTACCCCTAATAAGGGAGCTCTTCTCCTAAATTCTTGGGTGTATTCTTGCACATTTTGTCCCTTCAATTGCCTAAATTTTTTCCAATTCATTATGGATTTCTACATATGAGCTAATGGATAAAATTTTTGTTTTATTGCAGTAATGAAATCAGTCCATGATAGAATAATCTTACCATGTTTCTTGATCTCCTCCTTTGTCTTTGCTTCCCACCAAACAAGTGTTGCACCTTCCATTCTCAATGAAGCTAATTGGATTTTGGTATCATCATCTTGAAGGTTCTGGATTCTCAAATAGACCTCCAATTGCCTAATCTAGTTATAAATATTTTCTACATTGACTTCACCATTAAACAATGCCAATTAAAACTTCACATCAAGTTTTAAAAAAGGAATTGTACCAGTTTTCTTTGACTTGTGTGGCTGATGTACTGAAGATGAAGTAGAGGATGATGAGGAGGAGGAGGGCGAGGATGATGGCCCTCTATTGCCTCCATTTCCTTGATTTCCCTTCTTTGACTTATCTTCATCATTATGACCTCCTAAATATCCATGTCCCTCCTTATGAAGTTTGGATCCTTCTCCTTCCAGTATCTCATTCCATTATTCATAAATGATTATAACCATTTCAGTCATTTCAAGGAATGCTTTCCTGAACACTCTTTCTTCCTATTTGGGATCACATTCTTCATGGATTTTTACTTCCTCATGAGGCATTCTGATAGTTTCTTCTACTTCCTTAGGAGGTGAACTAGGTGGTGGAGATTGTGGCAATCTTGATCTTCTTTGCTTTGGCTCTTCTTGAGACCCTTCTTCTCCCACCAATTTTCCTTCTCGTCTCTTGAGCTTGAGCCTAGTAAGCATATAAAAACTTGCAAACAGTTAAACAAATCTTTGCACTAAACAACACTAGACAATAAACTCTAGCTCTAATACCAATATTATCTGAAAGGGTTGTATTAGTTTTGTTGTGCTAATTATCTTTTCAGTTTATAAACATGTGCATACTTGTCTCTTGAGTTTGATTAAGGATTAAGGATTTTAACCATGAATTATAGATGATTTTAGTGAATTAGAAGCATGAAATATGCACAAAATACACTGAAAATTAGTGCAAAATAGAGAAATAAGTCACCACATAAAATTTACAGAGCAAGCATGATGAATCAATTCACCCCTCCTGGGCTACATATGTGGTCCAGCTCCCAATGGCATGTCCATCTTTCATTATGCTCAAATATTTGCAAATACATGTAGTTATAGGCCTCTAATGGCTATTTTATTTGCACCAATGGCTCCAGAATGCTCCAATTAGTCTAGATTGACTCTTCATTCACCTAGAATGGGAGACAATTGAGTCTCCAACTCATTTTCCAAGTAACACCTAGAAAATCTCCACTAATTGTGGAGAACTCCACTTAACTAAAGTTAGTTTAGCCAAATCTGCACAAAAATAGGGTGCGCTCTAAAACCTCGCTAGTCCTAACTATTATAATAAATTTTATGGGTAGGGGTGGCCACATGCACACCTTGAACCCTGTCCTGATCGTAACGGTCAGTGGAACCATATCACAAACCCCAGTGGTTAGGCAGAACTCTAGGTTATGATGTTGACTGCACAGAGAAATTAATTGTGACCGCAACATGTGATAAGGTTGTGGAGTGTTAAATGTTGCGAAGACTACGAGAGTTTTTAAATCATCGGTTGTAACTACACGGAAACATCACCATGTGACAAGGCGTAACATTAAAATGCAAATTTTTTTTATTGGTGGATAATAGTTGGGGGTTGTGATAACTGTCTACAATGTGACCACGAACTATGGGACCGCTAGTAGGTTGGGACCACTGGCGGTCCCAACCCCCAAAACACTTTGCAATATAATTCAAATAGAACCCGTGACATAGTATGGTTAAGTAATAATGCACAACACGGGTGGTGTGGCAAGTGGTTGTTCTTGCGGAGGTCATGGGGTCGAGCCCTGTGGACCTCCATAAAATTTTAATGCACCTTTCTGGGGACACGTGGCGGCCTTAGGGCTGGCCACGTGTCACCCCTTGATTGGCTCTCATAATATAACGTACAACCCATCCACAAATCAGATAGTGCCACTTTTCAGCCTAGGATTGCTTCTGAGGAAAGGAATATTCCTCAAAATATTCCTTTTGATGACTGTGGATCCTCCATGCTGACAGGGCATCCCAGTCAACCCTGTCAGAAAATTTAGCTATTTGGGAATTCGATCAGAACATGATATCTCCCTCATACGACATCTGTTTTTCGAACCGTTCGGAGCGCCAGAATCAAGAAGGCGAGATATATGCAACCATCATGTTTTCAGCCCAATCATGTAACTTTAAATTTTGATAAAAATTTATGAACTCTTGATGAGGAATCCATCTCCATGGATTACATGTTGAGCCTTCCTTCTACTAATTATGGCAATGATTTTTTTTTCATGGTCATCGACAGGTTCTCTAAGATGGCCATTTTGACAACCTACAAGAAGAGTATCATACTAGAAGGCACTACCAATACCTTCCTTGAACGAGTGTGGGTACACTTTGGGATCCCATAGTCTATTATCTCAAATCGGGATAGTAGGTTCCCAAGTACATTTTGGTCAAGCCTCTGGTCAATTCTAGATACCAAGCTCACTAAGTCCACTACCTTCCACCCCCAAACTGATGGAAGAAAAAAGTTCGTCAACAGGATGATCATGCACATTCTGCACATGTACAACTTGAAGCATTCACACACATGGGATGAAAGCTTCCCATATTTCCAACACATATAAATAAAATATCTCAATAGCTCAACTAGGCACAACCCCTTTCAAGTGGTTTTTAGATTCCAACCACTATGTCCCATTGATGTGGTCATATGCAGTTACTTAAGCAGATTCATCTCATGTCGAGTCTGAAGCTAACAGGGATAACAACTTCATTGAGCACATTCAGAAAATCCACTAGTAGTTCGATGACATATTAGACAGAGCCAACAGTAAGTATAAGTAGTGTCATGATCAACATCGGGTGCCACACAAGTTCCAGGTGGGCGACAAAATTTGGTTACAGTTGTAGAAGGAGCACCTCACTAGGCCCCACTTCAAGCTTTTCCCACACTAATATGGGTCATACACCATCAACAAGTTTGTAGGGGACAATGCCTTCAATCTCAACATTCCACCTTTCCTTGGCTTGCACCCAATATTCGATGTTGTTGAGCAGCTGACACCAACATAGCTCAACCCAAGCTGCATCGAACATGCCACAATTTTTATTATTATGGATATGTAGATCAATAAAAATTGGTAGTAGAGGATCCATCTATATCGAGTTGTCAAAGCAAGCCAACTCCTTCATGAAGGAAAGTGGCTCACTAGGGACTAGGTGCAACAAAAATTTCCTCACCACATGGATGCTCTGCACGCAATGGGGAACATTTATTCCTAAGGGGGGAGGACTGATCCAGGTGGATATTGGTGGCTGCCTACCTATTCCACCTAAAAATCCAGTCAGCTTCATAATTTTCCTTGTTTATAGCACAATTTATTATTTTTAGCAGTTTTGTGAGTCTTGAACTTCCGGAGTTGTTTTGACCCACTAAATGGAACTTTTCTTAGGTCCACAACAGGCCTCTAGTTGTAGGATTTCACAAATATTTTATTACCTAGAGATATCTTTCTAATAAGTTATTTTATGCACCAAATGAAGATCATACGACCATGTTACGACCCTGGGAAGTTGGCTGCCCAAATAACCCCAACGGGGCCAAAAAAATCATGGCATTCCATCTCCTAGGGTTATGTTTTTGGTTGTTTAGGGTTTAACTTTGATTTTCAATTATAAAAATTCCCTTGAGGCTCATTTTAACACAATTCAGAAACATGTAGCTGCCACATCTCTTCTCAGAGATAAGCTACCATCGCCCGAGCTAGTTTATTTTCATTATGCTTGTAAGAATATTTCAGTTCTTTGATATTAATTAAATCCATATTTATTTATGTTGCATCTTTGTGTTTATGTTTATATATTTATTATGTTGCGCTCCTGAATATTTCTAGATCATTCACTATATAAAATAATTCATGACTAAATTGGTAGCACATGTAGGAAAAGATACATTATAGCATAAGTAATGGATGCCTTTGTCAGTAAGAAGAGGAATATATTCTGATTTAGGGGTATTTGAAGCCAATCGTTCATGGAAAAAGGATAATTCCTTATCCATACACCATGCCCTAGAGAAATAGCATAAGGAACTATAATTGGGTCATGCAATTACAATGATTAAAAAAGCCCCCTTTGTTAGGAGAATGACAAAATTGCATTCATTTTATTGTAGGAAGAAGGTTGAGAACCTAGGCTATTATCATCCTAAAGGACATCAAATAATTTTTTTTATATTGAAGCCCATTACATGATGTAAATAAGTGTAATGGTGTACCTTGCATCCTTTTGAATGGATAAGTTTGTTCTTTGAGGTGGACTTAAAGAAATAGTCCATGCGGTTGAACTTTGTTATAAATTTACTAAGCATTGATTACATTATTTTAGTTCTGCTTTTTAAATTTTAATATTTTAATGTTCATTTTTAATTAATTAAGCCAATTTTTTTATTCCATTGTGAAAATATGAATTTTATTATAAAAAGCCAAGTTATAGGGATGAATAATTTAGCAATAATTTTTATATCATTCAATTATGGCTCAAAATAGCATGAAGCAACAAGTTGGTGAACATTACTAAAGTTTTCTTTTGTAGAAGGGGGTCATATGTTTCTTCATCATCAACCCTATTAACAAACATCCCTCAAGCATAAAATCTTCTATAAATTAACACCAAAGTTTTATGGGCCATATAAGATCTTCTAGTGCACCGAATAGGTGGCCTACAAATTGTCTAATGTATCCCACTCCACTAGTCATCCAACCTTCCATGTGTCTTATATAATGTCACACTTACCATACTTATTAACCTTAAAATAAATAAAAAATTACTTTCGGCTATATGGGAAGAATTACATATCTTAAAAACATATTCTATTTGCATAATTATTTAATCCATTCTACTAAAGCCATGTCGCATGAATTGGATTTTACTATCAACATTTATTATTCCATCGTACTGCTTACTTATAACTTGCATATTCTGGTAGCATTCATTTGACACATGTCTCATCTTTATTTATCATTCTGGCTACCATGGTACAGTCATTCCTTTCCAATTTATTTTCTTGTACAAAACACAGACTTAATTGAGTACCAGCAGATTTGATCTATATTAAATTTGGTTTTATGTTTTCGAGGCCACTTGGCCTTCTCCTCGCCATTCGATCTTCCCAAGCAATATATGGTGTTGAGACTGGCGGGAAGGGTTTAGGTATAACCCTAATCCCTAACGATTTTCCTCATTTGTGACTACTCGATCACTCAAACTTTTGCTCTTCTGCCTTGCCAAGTCTTGTGACCCAAGTTCGAATAGGGTTCTGCTTCTAGTAGGGCTTCCTTAGTGGTGATATAGTCTCAGTTCTTTCCTTGAAGCTATGGAGGAGCATCTTTATGCCCTTCCTGGAACTGAGGTATTTAGAAAAAAATCCATCCTCTCCGTGGATTTTGTGTGTAATAGTGCAGTGTGACTGTAAAAGAATGGAGAAACCCTTTGACCACTGCTACACATAATGGAGTTGGTTATGCCCAGGTCTCGACATAGGTATTATTTTATTTTTTCATTAGCACGGTAAGGAAAATTATGTTATACAGATTGAAAATGACTTTTAAGCACATGGGTCTTGGTATATTTAATTAGGTTTTCCTTCGATGGTCTTACGTTTTCTCCGGGAAGGAGGACAACCACAGCCATGGAATTTTTTCATACCTCCAAGTAATTTTATAGCTTAAAAATTTCAATATATGCTTCTCAAAGGGTTTTATAAGTCATTAAATCTTTTTGTCTCCACAATATTATGGTTTTAGCCTCATCACTTTGCAGGTATCATTCTTCTACCCGGGAAGGAAATGTCATCCCTTTCATCAAGGGGCTGCAACTAATTGATTTCTTCTTCCTGTTCAAGGACAGGTACTTATCCAATGAATTTAAGCTTGCTCTCAAACTTTTTTGACATTTTAGATAGGTTTATAGTTGGGTTTTTTGTCTGTGAATAATTTTTATGCCTTTTCAAGGCTTAGTTGTATTCTCTGCTAGATTACACGAACCAGTAAATTCATGGTTTCTACGTATGGATTTTTAAAGAGTTATAAACAGAAGTCCATTCATTTATTTTAATATCTTTCCAGTTCAAACAGATTTCTTTTGGTGGTTTTTTTATTGTCTCTGTGTTGGGGTTTCACCCGAGCATTATGGTTATTGTGTAAGCCAGTTATTACTTCTTTCGCTCTTCGTATGTTTATATGTATTTGTGCATCAAATACCATTTTCTAATGAAAATCTCAAAACTTTTGCATTTGATTCAAAACTTTTAAACTAGGATTTATGACCTTGAATGTAAATGCATACACGTATAATGCTTTTCCTCGAGTTCTGAGGTTTATGTCGATTGTTCTCTTACTATTATACTATTTAATGTTTAAAAATACTTTTGAAATTCTATTAAGGCTTGTGAACGATTTACTATCTTGTAGAATGAATTTGTTAATTCCTTCTTGTTTTCTTCTTTGGTTCAGAATGATTTAACTTTAGTAATTTTCATAATTTTCATGGTTTTATTTATTTAGCTTGAGGTGAACTAACCACTTGTACATTATGTATGTGTATAGAAGTAATGAGAGAAAAACAATGTGCGCTGGAACTTCTCGGTTCTGGATGCCAACAATGCTCCCTTCCCATTCGACATATCATTAACTAAATAATCCCTTCTGGTATCCCTAATTTTCATTACTTAGTCACTTATTTTGTTTTGTTTATTAAAGGAAGAAAACTCCTACTGCTTTCTTCCAAGAATCTAACAACACTATTCCAGTTTAACAATGTTTGTCACCTTTACCCATATTTTTCTAAAGGAAAAATTCGTAACTTTTCATTAATAGACCTTTACCCATATTTACTTTATCAAGTGTAAGTATTACATTAGGTATATATGTGTAATTACTTTGCTCTGTATTGCTATTTCTCCACTCTCTATAATAAAGGCCTACTATTGATAGTTATACAAAATACAAAGCTGAGTAACCGTAAACTATTTTCATATATATATATATATATATATATATATAGGTTGAAATAAATCAAATACAGGTTTTAAGCTAGAAACTATACACAGAGTCCATCTTGTTTTCTTGCATAACTTTATATAGTAAGCCACTGTCTGATCTGTTAATGAACTATAATTTCCAGAAAAACCTTTATACATTAAAATAAAACAAAAGTATTCAAATTTACTGTATACTCAAATAATTATCTGAGTATTATTCTCTTGATGGCATTCCTCCCAACCTTAAAGAGAGGCAATAACGTCCTGCTCTTTCCCCCTTGCTTCTCCACTGAAAGGTACAGGTTGACAATAGATTTTCTGCTATGACATTAGCACTCCAAGTCCAATAATGCCAGAAAACTTCAGGAATCTCGGAGTGTTTTTCCACTGGTCTCTACCAGCTCAAGAAAATCTTCACTCACTGTTGGCTGCA
Organism: Pinus albicaulis; assembly: GCA_034641835.2. NCBI lineage: Eukaryota > Viridiplantae > Streptophyta > Pinopsida > Pinales > Pinaceae > Pinus > Pinus albicaulis. The sequence goes on from CM076579.1 coordinate 222,533,734, forward strand.
TAAATCGATCTTACAGACAAGATCGATCTCCCTAGTGTCAGAAGACAATCTAGCAATAAACGAACAACTAAGTTTATCTTTCTCTAAATATATTCGTTTTACAAATAAATGCTATGAAGGTCTTGATCCTACCTTAGATCCAAATGCTTATTTGTAACTATAGTTCTTCCGTCGCATCAATATTTCTTCCATCGCAACAATAATCCTTTTGTCACAACAATAATTTTTCTGTCACAACAAGAGTTCTTTCGTCACAACAATAGTTCTTTCGTCGCAACAATAGTTCTTTTGTCACAAAAAAGTGTCGTCTTTAAAGACCTGTAATCACAAACAAGAAAATATTAAATAGCACCTGTATAACAAATAATTATAAAACATACCTATCATAGTGATCAAGGAATCTATGAAAAAGACGATCAAACAACAACTTATTGAAATAAACAATCCAACGACAATTTATTGAGAAAAACAAAACTTGATTGTATTAATCTTAAAATAACAGAAGAACCTTACAACCTTAGTCTTGATGTTGAACAGGCCTTCCCGGGGTCCGAAGCAGGAGTCTCCTCTACTTTCATAAGTCTTACACTCTTCCTCCAGGAGCACATAGAGGTATGTGATTTTTCCTCACAAAAGCTTAGCAGAAAGAATTATAAATCTCAACAACACTTCACCTAAATCACACACTAAAGCTTGAACTCCCTTTGAGGCTACCCAATGCCTCTTTTTATAGAGTAGATGAGGAGGTTAGGGTTCTACCTATGAAGGGATAGAATCCTCCTTCAAAGGGATAGGCTCCTCACATCAAGGGGTTAGCTCCTTAAGGTGTGGGATGCATGAAACATATTAGAGCGTACTCATCCCCAAAGAATATCACCCAAAAGCTTCTAGAATTGACCAAAAAATAACTTTTTTTTACTTTGGTTTCTCACCCTTTTGACTTTAAAGGGGGTATGCAGGCATTACATAGAGAAACTGCATTCTGGAACGCAGTTTTGCTTCACATTACCTGCATACCCTAGCTAGGAATGCAGGTAAGCTTCACATTACCTGCGTACCCAGGGTTTTGGATCTTCTTAGGGTTTTTTCTCCTGTTTTAGGGCTTGACATGAGGAGTAGAGGTTGTAAGACTTGTAGAGGAGGTAAGTATGAGTTACAATGAGCTCATACAGTCAACATAATGTCAGGGTGACATTTTTTAGTGCAACACTCACTCCTTATACCATGAACAGAACCCCCATTCCTCATTGGGATGAGTCTCTTATCCCCAGAGGAGCAGATAGCTGTCCAAACTGTCCAACCACCTTTTTAGTTCTTCGAAACCATTTACCATTAATTTTTTACTTTTTATGGAATTAATTTCCATAACTAAATTTATTAAAAAGAAAATAAATTTTCCAGCAAAACATTAATTTTCTCAGTATTCGGGGCCTTAAATCAATAATAAAAGTGATGTAACTAGCTAAAAAATATTTAACAGTAATTGTAGCTGTCACGACTTCCCCCCCTGGAAGTAACACCATCCTCGGTGTTTCATTCTAGCTCAGAAAAAAGCTCTGGGTAAGCATCATGCACAAATCTTTCGTCCTCCCAAGTGGCTTCATCCAGGCCGAAGTGCTTCCATTGCACTTTAACCTGGGTGATGACTTGCTTTCGGAGCATAATATCTCTCTAGTCAAGTATGTGTTGCGGCTCGACGAAAAACTTGTCGTCTAGCTCTACCTGCAAACAACATAGTTCCTTATCAAATTCTCACACAAAAATCATATTTCAAGTTAGGATTTTTAATTATATCCTACCTGTATATTCTGGCAATGAATTATGTGCTTTGAATCATGCACATAATGCTTCAAAAAGGACACATGAAACACATTGTGTACTCATATGTGACTGGGTAAAGCCAACCAATAGGTCACAGGTTCTATCCTTTCCAGAATTTGGAAGGGCCCACAGAACCTGGGAGCCAACTTGGCACAAGAGGTCCACTGCAAGGTACTCCTCTTGGGTTTGATCCTCACATACACATGGTCTCCCAATTCGAATTTCCCTATAAGTCCTTTTCTTATCTGCATATACCTTCTACTGATCTTGTGCAGCCTTCAAATTTTGTCTTATCTTCTTTACTTCTGATTCCATTTCAGCAAGAATTTCTGGTCCCAACATTAATTTTTTTTCGAGGCTACTTCAATTTATGGGTGTGTGACACTGCCTCCCATATAGGGCTTTGAAAGGACTCATTTTAAGGGACTCCTGATAACCATTGTTGTAATCAAATTCAACCAGATGAAAGTAGTCTTCCCATTTGGTTGGTTGTTGCATCATGTACATGTGCAGCACGTCTTCCAGAACTTGGTTAACCCGTTCTACTTGACCATCTGTCTGGGGATGATAAGCAGTGCTAAAGTTTATTTGAGTCCCCAGACCTGTAAATGGAGTTTTCCAAAATGCAAAAGTGAACTTAACATCTCTGTCTGAAATAATAGTTTTTGGAATGGCGTGTAATCAGAATATTTCTCTCATAAAAATATCTTCTATCTATACAGTATTGAAGTAGACTGTATAGGTACAAAATGTGCATATTTACTCAATCTATCAACTACTACCATGATGGAGTCATTGTGCTTCTTCAACCGCGATAATCCTGTAACGAAGTCCATGGATATGACCTCCCACTTACATTCATGTACCAGTATGGGTTGCAACAATCCAGTGGGATATTGGTTCTCCACCTTCACCTGCTGACACTCCAAACATTTATTTAAATACTGAACAATATTTTTATGCATACCTGGCTAGAAATATAATTTTCTAATAGCTGTCAACATTTTCTGGTATCATGGGTGACCTGCATAATTTCTACGATGGTATTCACCCATTATCAACTCCTTTAAGTCCATGCGATTTGGTACATACACCTTTTCTCTAAAGGTTAGCATCTAATCATTATTTACTCCATATTCATAAGTACTTCCTTGCTTTCTGGTCTCTTCCATTTTTTTCTATAAGAATTGGTATTCCGAATCTTTTTTTTCTTCATCCTTTACTCGATCTAAGAATTTATTTTCAAGCTTATTGTAATAAATCTCACAAAAAAATGCATATTCCTACTTAAAGCATCACCCACCCAGCTTTCCTTACCTTTCACATGCTATATGTCCATATCAAACTCACTTAGAAACGCATTCCATCTTGCCTGTTTGGAGTTTAAATCGACTTGCTCGAAATAACTAGTCAAGCTGCTATGATATGTTTTGAACACAAAATTTTTACCCAGCAAGTAGTGTTTCCATACCTGAAGCACATGTACTACTGATATTAACACTAGATCATGGGAAGAATATCTTTTTTCATGATCCTGTAGCTTTCTTGACTCATAAGCCACTACATTGCCTTCTTGAGATAAAACTTCCCCAACACCCTCTTTACTAGCATTTGTACAAACTTCAAATTCTTTGTTGGGGTCAGCTACGCTCAACTCTGGTGCAATTTTCAACATCTACTTCAAATTCTCAAAGTTTTTTTGACACTCAACAGTCCACTTAAAGACTTTTTGTTTTCTCTAGAAGGAGGTAATGGGAAAAGAAATTATGGAAAATCCCTCAATAAATCTCCAATAATACCCAGCTAATCCCATAAAGGATCCAATATCTGCCACATTCTGGGGTACTCTCCATTCCATGATTGTATTGGTTTTCCCTGGATCAACATCAATCCCTTTTTCTGAAATCACATGGCCTAAGTACTGGATTTTTGTTTTAAAGAAATCACATTTGCTAAACTTAGCATACAGATAGTGTTTTCTTAGCATTTCCAGCACAATACTTAAATGCTCTCTATGTTCTTCCTATTTTTTAGAATAGATTAAAATGTTTCCTATGAATATAGGTACAAAATTATCCAGGAAAGGATGGAATATTCCATGATTTAACCTCATAAAGGTTGTTGGTGCATATTAACCCAAAGGGTAACACCAAAAATTCATAACGCCCATACCTTGTATAGAATGCAGTCTTGCAAATGTCTTCATCCTTGATTCGGATCTGGTGATATCTAGATCTTAAATCTATCTTTGAAAATAATGTGGCTCTCTTCACCTAATCAAACAGATTATCAATCCTTGGTAATGGATATTTATTTTTAACTCTTAACTTATTGAGTTATCTATATTTCATGCACATCTGCATGGTTCCGTGTTTCTTCTCAACGAAAAACACTGGTTCTCCCCACGGGGACACACTTGGACGAATATAACCTTTGTCCAACATTTTCTGTAACTACATTTTTAACTCAATTAATTCTGGAACACTCATTCTGTAAGGAGCCCTTGACACAAGTGATGCTCCTGGCATTAATTCAATGGTAAAATAGATATCTCATTGTTTAGTCAATTTAGTGTTCCTAAATTGCTTCCATTAATTATCAACCAGGGCTAGTAAATTGATGAAGTGTGGTGCACTATATGTGCCTAAGTCACCCTTCCCTTACTTCATTCTTTGTGTTTCTCTTGTTGTTTTGGGGGTTTTCTATTTTTAGTCCTAGGCTATTTAGAAAAGTGAGAATAAATCTAATTAAAAAGGAAGAAAAGGAAGTATTATGAAACTAAGTTAATTTTATATGAAAGAAACCAAAGTTTATGGACAAGTTCTAAGACTTAGTTTTGGGCAAAAAGACAACGAAAGTACTTCAATTAGTGAGTAAGCCTAATCCAGGGATCTATGACTCAATTGAGATTTGAAAAATGAAAGCAGGGAAATGTGTCAACTATTGTACTTCAGGTTGTTTCAATATTCAATGATTAGGTCAAAGCCCTATGAGATGAAATCAACTGTTTGCACTTTAGTTGCTAAAATCTAAAATAGAAAACAGAGAATGCTATTGAAATTTATCTAAGATGCTTTAGTTACTCCATCTACCCAATATGTAGAGAGTGACCCCCTTGATGTAATTTATCTAAGCAATCATTGCATCTGTCTAAAATAAATAATTACAGTAACTCAAACACTGCATTGAATCTAATCATTTAATCATCCCTGAAAAGTATATTCAAATTAGTCTCTGTCAATTTGACCTTTAAGAAGATTTTTTTGTTGCAATGAAATGAGGATCTTCTATCTACAACCAATTAAGTGAATAATTAACTTATCAAGTCTCATCCAATTCTGAAGCTTGTGAACCCTTGGTATGGCTTTCGGATAAATCAATTACGCCCTTAATTATTAGCAAGAAAATTACAAGAAACGAAATCTATTCAATCACTGCTCTTATAAGACATTCAACCATTCAATATAAGATTTGGTAAATAGGAAAAATGGACTTCATAAATGCTTAGTTAGACACAACAATTGACAACTATTTTTGTAAGATGAAAGTAGGGAACTAAGAAACTATGTTTCTCAACACTTCAACTTTTATTCCAATCCTAAAGACAGAGTTACCTATATCCTTGAAAACATTTCGGAAGGAAAATATACACAGTTGCATCTAAACTTATTGAAAACTGGAAATTAAGCATGAACAGAGAAAAAAAAATACTAAACAGAATTGAAGCAAATCTAACTAGAAAACATTAAAAACCTTCTTTAGTAGCAAAGGCCCTCTGCTATTAAGTTGGTTGACTCCTTAGCTTTTCAAAAGTGCAATCAAACCAGCATTTGATAACTAAATTTCTTTATTAAAATAGAGTATTCACTACAAATATGAATTGTATTGTACTATTTCTAAAATATCTATACATTATGTGGAAGCACTATTTAAAGAGAGATTACATAACTAATTGTGAGATAAGTTAGCTACAGGTGTCTAGGTTGAATTACAATAAAAATAGTACTATTAGAATCTTGCTGATTCAAATTTAGAATTTTCAATAGGATTGTTGGACTCAAATCAAGATTCCTACTGCATTTGGATAACATCGTTTGAATCCACCTTTGACCATGAGTTTAGGCTCACTTTTCTATCGATCTGGACCGAGTGAGTAGGATAGAATCCATGTAGGCATCATTCTAGAAAAACCCATGTGGCCCAATCCTCCAATTGACACCTGGAACCTATTCAACCACAATAGTAGCTACAAAATGCATAGTCAGTTGCAGAATAGGCTACATTCTGTAGCTAATTTGCAAAAACTTATCAAAATAGAAAAATCATGAAAATACAATATGACAATCATTTAAATGTATCGTTGAGACAAAACATAACATTTTTCATTGATTGGGGTCTATGATCTTATGGGAAAGTGATGGAAAGAGGTGAGAAAATTTTTCAAAGAGAGGGTAAATCTGAGGTTCAACACTCATCTCGGTGGAAATCCAGGAATATTTTCTGGAAAAACATCCATGAAATCTTGTACCACTGGTATGTTTTCCATCACAGGTGATTTTTCCTTATAAATAGCATATCCCACCTGGATAGCATATATTTGGCATCCCTTCCTCATACATGTATTCATTTGGGATGATGTAATTGGACGTAGCTATAGCGGCTTTTTGATTCCCTGAATATCCTTTCGTGTTCCGTCTTGCATTCTGTAATAAATGATTTTTTCCTTGCACTCCACTAAGGTCCAATGTTTTTCTAGCCAATCCATGCCCAAAAAAACATCATAGGACCCTAATGCAAGTATATTCAAGTCCACATTCAACTTTTGTTCTGCAATTTGTAATGTATAGTTTGGAATCTTGGAAGTTACCTTTGTTTTTTCTCTTGTGGCTAGCTGTACCAGCCATGGGTTTTTAAATTTTTTCCCTTTTAATTTAAAAATTTCCACTATTTTGGGACTAACATAACTTAGACTTGCACCTGGGTCTACCAAAATTGAACTAGATTGAGACAGTAATTTACCTTCCAACTCAATCATTGTTAGCTGATAATCTTCCTATCGATTCTCCAACATCGCATTGATACAGGGAATGTTTCGCGCCACATCGCCTATTGTAGAAGCCTCTTGCAAGTTTTCAACTGTGTCATTTCTTTCTCGCTATGGGTATTTTTTATAATAGTGTGCCTCACCACACCCCCAACAGTATAGGGGTGGCTTTGTCACTTTCCCTTGCTCAGGTTTGCTTGATGCCTTTGTAGGCTTCTCTTTTGCTAGCCATTGGGTACTTCGGTGATTTATTCCATATTGTTTACTGACATAATTCCATGCAGAATTCTTAAAGTTATTGCTTTTGGTGACTTTGAAAGTTTGAGCTGCTTTTCTGTCCTTTCCTTGGCTGCCAACTTTTTCTAACCTCCCCTTTAGACTTGGACTATTGATAGCATATTCGTGCCTTATGAATGGCTTTTTCCATGGTTTTGGGATTTACAAACTCAATCCGCTCTTTCATATGTGTTGGCAAGCTACTTAGAAATCTTTGCACGTTAGCCTTTTCCTCTCGAAGGTATGGAACATATCATAACAGGGAGGTGAACTTGGTGATATACTCATCCATAGTCAGTTGTCCCAGCTTCAAGTCATGAAACTCTTTAGCTCTCTCATCGTAGAAATGTTATGTTATATACCTGTCTTTAAAGTATTGTTGGAACGATTCCCAAGTAACATCTTGGTCCTCAATGCTGCGAACATTCTTTACTTCTTCCCACCATAGAGTGGCTTTCTCCCTTAACTAATATATGGCCAATATGGCCTTTAGGTTGTTGTTGTACTCGTACACCTGAAAATATTTGTTCATGTTTATCAACCATGCCTTTGCTACTTCTTCAGCTTCACCATCAAATGTTGGTGGTTTTATTTTCTGAAACTCCCCCTCAAGTTCCACTTTCTTCTTCATAAATTCTTGTTGATCTGTCACATTTCCAAACTATGCTTCATTATATTTTTGTTCTTATTGCTTCGCTTGGAAGGGCTTATTTCCACTCGGTTAGTGGTGTGTTCCCTTATTTTTCGCTCATCACCTTCTTGCATGTCCCTATCAACACTAGAGTGTTCCATTTATTGATTTTTCTTGTTTGGCAGGCTCTTAAGTATATTTTCTTTCTCTTGAATTAATCATTCATTATCCCTTCGAACTCACACCATCTCTTCCTGTAGTTTTTGTACTGTATTCAATAGTAAGATGGTTTGATGCCATTGTTCCTCCAACAGTCTACTTGTTTGCTGGTGTTGATCTACACTCAGCTAAACCCACATCTTAGGGCTCACTATTAGTTGTGTTTGGGGTTCCCTGGTGTGCTGGTGTGGTTTTTGCATTGATCCCCTTCTAATGTTTCATGTTATTATTCTATTCTGTGCATCAAAATACACATAGCAAAATTTGTTAGTTGACCCTTACGATCCTAGCGTATGAATGTTGTTCTGATACCACTTGTCACACTTAACATACTTATTAACCTTAAAATAAAATAAAAATTTACTTTCAGCTATAAGGTAAGAATTAAATATCTTAAAAACATATTCTATTTGCATAATTATTTAATCCATTATACTCAAGCCATGTCGCATGAATTGGATTTTATTGTCAACATTTATTATTCCATCATACTACTTACTTACAACTTGCATATTCCAGCAGCATTCGTTTGACACATGTCTCATCTTCATTTATCATTTTGGCTACCATGGTACAATGATTCCTTTCCAATTTATTTTCTTGTACCAAAAGCAGACTTAATTTTGTACCAGTAGATTTGATTTATATTAAATTTGGTTTTATGTTTTTGAGGCCACTTGGCTTTCTGTTCGCCATTCAATCTTCCCAAGAAATCGACGGTGTAGAGACTGGTAAGAATGGTTTAGGTATAACCCTAATCCCTAACCATTTTCCTCATTTGTGCCTGCTTGGTCTCTCAAACTTCTGCTTTTCCGCCTTACCAAGTCTCGTGACCCAAGTCCGAACAGGGTTCTACTTCTGATAGGGCTTCCTTCGCGGAGATACAGCCTCAGTTCTTCCCTTGAAGCTATGGAGGAACATCTTTATGCCCTTCCCAGAACTGAGGTATTTGTAAAATAATCCATTCTCTACGCGGATTTTGTGTCTAATAGTGGAGTGTAGCTCCAAAATAATGGAGAATCCCTTTGACGACTGCTACGCACAATGGAGCTAGTTTTGCCCAGGTCTCGACACAGGTATTATTTTTTTTTCATTAGCACAGTAAGGAAAATTATGTTCTGCAGATTGCAAATGACTTTTAAGCACATGGGTCTTGGCATATTTAACAAGTTTTTCCTCCGATGGTCTTACGGTTTCTCCCAGAAGCATGAAAACCACAACCATGGAAGTTTTTCATACCTCCAAGTAGTTTTATAGTTTAAAAAGTTCAATATATGCTTCTCAAAGGGTTTTATAATTCATTAAATATTTCTATTTCCACAAGCTTATGGTTGTAGCCTCGTCTCTTTGCAGGTATCATTCTTCTACCTGGGAAGTAAATGTTCATCCCTTCCGTCAAGGTGTTGCAGCTAATCGATTTCTTCTTCCTGTTCAGGGACATGTACTTATCCAATTAGTTTAAGCTTGCTCTCAAGCTTCATCAATGTTTTAGATAGGTTTATAGTTAGGTTTTTGGTCTATGAATCATTTTTATGCCTTTGCAAGGCTAAGTTGTATTCTCTACTGGATTATGCGAACCAGTATATTCGTGGTTTCTACGTATGGATTTTTAAAAAGTTATACACAGAAGTTCATTCATTTATTTTAATATCTTTCCAGTTCAAACGGATTTCCTATGGTGGTTTTGTTATTGGCTCTATGTTGGGGTTTCACCCAAACATTATGGTTATCCTGTAAGCCAGTTATTACTTCTTTCACTCTTCATATGTTTATATGTATTTGTGCTTCGAATATGGTTTTCTAATGAGACTCTGAGAACTTTCGCATTTGATTCAAAACTTTTAAACTAGGATTTATGTTCTTGAATGTAAATTCATACATGTACAATAATTTTCCTTGAGTTTAGAGTTTTCTGTCGATTGTTCTCTTGCTGTTCTACTATCTAATGTTTAAGAATTCCTGCTTGTTTTCTTCTTTGCTTCAGAACGATTTAACTTTAGTAATTTTCGTAATTTTCACGATTTTATTTTTTTAGCTTGAGGTGACCAGACCACTTGTACATTATGTCCGTGTATAGAAGTAATGAGGGAAAAATGATATGTGCTGGAACTTCTCAGTTCTGGATGCCAACAGTGCTCCCTGCCCATTTGGCATATCATTAACTAAATAATCCCCTCTAGTATCCCTAATTTTCATTACTTATTCACTTCTTTTGTTTTGTTTAATAAAGGAAGAAAACTCTTACTGCTTTCTTCCAACAGTCTAACAACACTGTTCCAGTTTAACAATGTTTGCCACCTTTACCCAAATTTATTTTATCAAACATAAGTATTACATTAGGTATATATATATATATATATATATATACAGATATATATATATATATATATATATATATATATATATATATCTGTATATATATATATATACAGATATATATATATATATATATATATATATATATATATATATCTGTATATATATATATATTAGCCAAATCTGCAATTAGAGGTTTTATGACAGAAACAATACACAAAATCCATCTTGTTTTCTTGCATAACTTTATATATTAAGTCATTGTCTGATCTGTTAATGAACTATAACTTCTAGTAAAAACCTTTATACATTAGGAGAAAACAGTTTCTATTCAAATTTACTGTATACTCAAATACTTATCTGAGTATTATTCTGCTGATGGTGTTCCTCCCAACCTTAAAGAGATGCAATGACTTCCCGCTCTTTCCCCCTTACTTCTCCACTGAAAAGGTACAAGTTTACAGTAGATTTTCTGCTGTGACCTCAAGACTCCAAGTCCAGTCAGTACAAGAAAAATTCAGGAATATCGGAGTGTTTTTCCACTGGTTTCTACTAGTTCAAGAAAATCTCCACTCACTCCTTAGCCCATGAAGAGAAACCCCATTCCTCACTGGGATGAGTCTCTTATCCCCAGAGGACCAGGTAATTGTTCAAACTGTCCAACCACATTTTCAGTTCTTGGAAAACATTTACCATCATCTTTTTACTATTTACAGAATTACTTTCCATAACTAAATTTATTAAAAAGAAAATAACTTTTGCAGAAAAAAATTAATTGTCTCAGTATTTCTCCTTAAATAAAAAATAAAAGTCATTTAACTAGCTAATAACTAGTTAACAGTAATTGCATTTGTCACAACTTCCCCCCTGGAAGTAACACCGTCCTCAGTGTTTCATTCTAGCTCAGAAAATAGCTCTGGGTAAGCATCACACACAAATATTTCATCCTCCAAAGGGGCCTCATCCGGGCCGAAGTACTTCCATTGCATTTTAACTTGGGTGATGACTTGCTTCCGGAGCATAATTTATCTTTGGTGAAGTATGTGTTGTGGCTCGACCAGAAACTTGACGTCCGACTCTACCTACAAAAAACATAGTTTCTTATCAAATTCTCATACAAAAATCATATTTCAAGTTAGGATTTTTAATTCTATCCTACCTGTATATTCTTCCAATGAATTACATGCGCCAAATCATGCACATAACGCTTCAACGGGGACACATGAAACACATTGTGTACTCGGATGTGACTGGATAAAGCCAGTCGATAGGCCACAGGTCATATTTTTTCTAGAATTTGGAAGGGTCCACAGAACTTGGGAGCCAACTTGGCACAAGAGGTCCACCACAAGGTACTCCTCTTGGGTTTGATCATCACATACACATGGTCTCCCAGTTCGAATTCCCAATAGGTCCTTTTCTTATCTGGATAGACCTTCTGCCGATCTTGTGCAACCTTCAAATTTTGTCATATATTCTTTACTTTTGATTCCATTTCAGCAAGCATTTTTGGTCCCAAAATTAATTTTTTTCGGGGCTACTCCAATTTATGGGTGTACAACACTACCTCCCATATAGGGCTTCGAAAAGACTCATTTTAAGGGACTCTTGATTACCATTGTTGTAAGAAAATTCAACCAGATGCAAGTAGTCTTCCCATGTTGTTGGTTGTTGCATCACGTACATGCGTAACATGTCTTCCTTAACTTGGTTAACCTGCTATGTTTGACCATATTTCTGGGGATGAGAAGTAGTGCTAAAGTTTATTTGAGTCCCCAGACTTGTAAAAATATTTTTCCAAAATGCAGAAGTGAACTTAACATCTCTGTCTGAAATAACAGTTTTTGGGATGCCATGTAATCAGAATATTTCTCTCATAAAAATATCTGGTATCTGTACAGTCTTGTAAGTAGACTGTACGGGTATAAAATTTGCATATTTACTCAATTTGTCAACTACCACCATGATGGAGTCATTGTGCTTCTTGGACTGCAGTAATCCTGTAATGAAGTCCAATGATATGACCTCCCACTTCCATTCAAGTACCGGTGTGGGCTGCAACAATCTTGCTAGATGTTCATGCTCCACCTTCACCTGCTGACAATCCAAAGATTTATTTAAATACTCAGCAATATTTTTACACATAACATGCCAGAAATATACTTTTTCTAATAGCAATCAACATTTTCTGGTATCCTGGGTGAACTACATAAATTCTATGATGGTATTCATCCATTATCATCTCCTTTAGGTCCACACGATTTGGTACATACACCTTTCCTCTAAAGGCTAGCATCTGATCATTATTTACTCCATATTCAGAAGTACTTCCTTGCTTTCTGGTCTCTTCCATTTTCTGCCATAAGAATTGGTATTCCGGATCCTTTTGTGCTTCATCCTTTACTCGATCTAAGAATTTATTTTCAATTTGATTGTAATAAGTCTCATCAACACAATGCAACTTCCTACTTAAACCATCAAACACTCGGTTTTCCTTACCATTCACGTGTTGGATGTCCATATGAAACTCACTTAGAAAGGAATTACATCTTGCCTGTCTGGAGTTTAAATCAGATTACTTGAAATAACTGGTCAAGATGCTATGATCTATTTTTAACACAAACTTTTTACCCAACAAGTAGTGTCTCCAGACCCGGAGCACATGTACTACTGTTGTTAACTCCAGATCATAGGCATAATATCCTTGTTCATGATCTTTCACCTTTCTTGACTCAAAAGCCACTACCTTGCCTTCTTGAGATAAAACTACCCCAACACCCTCTTTACTAGCATCTGTACAAACTTCAAATTCTTTATTGGGGTCAGCTACCCTCAACACTGGTGCAGTGATCAACAGCTGCTTCAACTTCTCAAAGCTATTCTGACACTCAACAGTCCACTGAAATTCTTTTCCTTTTCTCTACAAGGAGGTAATGGGAAAATAAATTCTGGAAAATCTCTCAATAAATCTCCAATAATACCCAGCTAATCCCATAAAGGATCGAATATCTGCCACATTCTGGGGTACTCGCCATTACATGATTGTCTTTATTTTATCTGGATCAACAAAAATCCATTTTTCTGAAATGACATGGTCTAAGTACTAGATTTTTGTTTTAAAGAAATCACATTTGTTGAACTTAGTGCAGAGCTAGTGTTTTCTTAGCATTTCCAACACAATATTTAAATGCTCTCTATGTTCTTCTTGGTTTTTAGAATAGATTAAAATGTCATCTATGAATATAAGTACAAAATTATCCAGGAAAGGATGGAATATTCCATGCATTAACCTCATAAAGGTTTTTGGTGCATTTGTTAACCCAAAGGGTAACACCAAAAATTCATAATGCCCATACCTAGTACGGAATGCAGTCGTGCAAATTTATTCATCCTTGATTCGGATTTGGTGATATCCAGATCTTAAATATATCTTTGAAAATATTGTGGCTCCCTTCACCTGATCAAACAAATCATCAATCCTTGGTAATGGATATTTATTTCTAACTGTTAAATTATTCAGCTATCTATAGTCCATGCACATCCAGATGGTTTTGTATTTCTTCTTAATGAATAGCATTGGTGCTCCCCACGAGGACACACTTGGATGAATATAACCTTTGTCCAGCAGTTCTTGTAACTGCATTTTTAACTCAGTTAATTACAGAACACTCCTTCTGTAAGGATCCCTTGACATAGGTGATTCTCCTGGCATTAATTCAATGGTAAAATCGATATCTCATCTTGGTGGTAATCCAGGAATAGTTTCTTGAAAAAAATCCATGAAATCTTGTACCACTGGTATGTTTTCCATCATAGGTGATTTTTCCATGGAATTAGCATATCCCACCTCGATACCATATATTTGGCATCCCTTCCTCATACATTTATTCATTTGGGATGTTGTAATTGGACGTAGATGTAGCGGCTTTTTGATTCCTTGAATCTCCTTTTAGGTTCCGTCAAGCATTCTATAATAAATGATCTTTTCCTTGCAGTCCACTAAGGTCTAATGTTTTTCTAGCCAATCCATGCCCAAAAAAACATCATGGGACCCTAATGGCAGTATATTCAGGTCCACTTTCAAATTTTGTTCTACAATTTCTAATGTACAGTTTGGAATCTTGGCAGTCACCTTTCTTTCTGCTCCTGTGGCTAGTTGTACCAGCCATGGGCTTTTAAATTTTTTCCCTTTTAATTTACAATTTTCCACTATTTTGGGACTAACATAACATAGACTTGCACCTGGGTCTACCAAAATTGAAATAGATTGAGACAGTAATTTACCTTCCAACTCAGTCATTGTTGGTTGATAATTTGCCTGTCGATCCTCCAATGTCACGTTGAGAAGACTAATGTTTCGTGCCACATCGCCTACTGTAGAAGCCTCTTGCAAGTTTGCAACTGTGTCATTTCTTACTCGCTGTGGACAGTTTTTATAATAGTGTACCTCACCAGATCCCAACACTATGGGGGTGGCTTGGTCACCTGCCCTTGCTCAGGTTTTCTATATGCCTCTGTAGGCTTCTCTTCTCTTGGCCATCAAGTTCTTTGGTGATTTCTGTCAATTTTTTTACTAACAGAATTCCGTGCAAAATTCTTAAAGTTATTGCTTTTGGTGCCTTTGAAGTTTGAGCTAATTTTCTATCCTTTCCTTGGCTGCCAAGGTTTACCAACCTCCCCTTTAGCCTTGGAATGTTGATATCACATTCGTGCCTTAAAAATGGCTTCGTCCATGGTTCTGAGATTTAAAAATTCAATCCACTCTTTCATATGTGTTGGCAAGTTGCTCATAATTCTTTGCACCTTAGCCTTTTCCTCTCGAAGGTATGGAACATATCGTAACAGGGAGGTGAACTTGGTGATATACTCATCCATAGTCATTTGTCCCACCTTCAAGTAATGAAACTCTTTAGCTTTCTCATCGTAGAAACGTTCTTTTGAATACTTGTCTTTAAATTTTTGCTAGAAAGATTCCCAAGTAACATCTTGGTCCTCAATGTTGCGAACATTCTTGACTTCTTCCCACCACGAAGTGGGTTTCTCCCTTAACTGATATATGGCCAATCTGGCCTTTAGGTTGTTGTTATATTCATACACCTGAAAATATTTTTTCATGTTTATAAACCATGCCTCCGCCACATCTTCGGCTTCACCATCAAATGTTGGTGGTTTTATTTTCCGAAACTCCCCCTCAAGTTCCACTTTCTTCTTCTCAACTTCTTGCTAATCTGACACATTTCCATAACCTACTTAATTATAGTTTTTGTTATGATTTCTTCGCTAAGAAGGGATTCTCTCGAATCTTCCAATGGTGTGTTCCCTTGTTTTTCGCTCATCGCCTTCTTGCATGTCCCTATCAGCACTAGGGTGTTCCATTTCTTGATTTTTCTTGTCGGATGGGCTATTAAGTATCTTTTCTTTCTCTTGCATTAATCGTTCATTATCCCTATTTGGGTTTCAAAATGTCACTCATTACCATACATTTTTCACCTATGCTCCCATTATATCACCCATTATTCACCACCATTTCACTTCATTTTCCCTATTATTCACCATTAATGGGTCGCATTTATATTTTCCAAATATTATTTATTTTTAAGCATTTTTAAGAGAAATTCTTGATTAAATATTAGAAAATGATATATTTTACTTTATATATGGAAAGTGGGTTGTTTTTGTGACATGTGTAGGTGCCAAGGAAGCTTCCAAGACACCTTTATGTGGCCTTGAATGATTAAATTCGAATTTGAAGAGATAAACCTCATGGAGAAGATCAAGGACAAAAGGGGGTTATGTGTCTAGATGGTTGAGAGATGTATGGAACTAAAGAGAGATTAGTGGATGATCATTATGAGTTTGTTACTCATCCCATTGTATAAATAGGAGTAAAATCTCCTCCATTTGTAATATTGAAGTTTTGTAATCTTAGAATTTTGGAGTATGTAATCTTAGAAGCTTAGAGTTGTAACCTTTGAGTTGGTTTGTAATGGAGATTTTGAAATAAAGATTCATACTTCGATTTTGCCTCTACATCTGAGTCTCCATTGAAGTGGTGTGCTTGTGGAGTTATGGAGGGCCCCCATGGCCTCACTTGCATGCTTATTTGCTTATTTTAGGTATAATTTATTTTATGTTTTTGTTTGATTTCAGTTTTCAAGTTTTTGTTAAATGTTCTAATATTGGAAGAGTCTTATTTGAAAGTGTTCTTGTAAGAGAACCATAAGATCTTAGACAATTATTAGATCTAGGTTTACTTCATTTCATCTTTTAAGTTCTTATTAGATGTTCTAATGTTGGAAGAGATCTTGTAGAATATGTTCTTGTAAGAGAACCATAGATCTCAAACAATTATTAGATCTAGGTTTGTTTAGTTATTGAAAGAGATATTAATGAATATGTTCTTGTAAGGGGACTTTAAGATCTTGGACAAATTAGGAATCTTTCTAGATCTATATATTTTAGATAAGCACTTCTAAGTTTACCTTCCCGGGTTGACATTAAATTAAACTCTAATTGACATCATCAATTGGAACCAAACATTTTGGCGCCGTTGCCGGGGAAGTGCAACTAGAAGGATTTAGTAATTATTTTATGCATATGTTTTTATGGGCTAATTTGTGGAACTTGGTGACAGCAGGTTCATAAAGGAGTTCAAACTTTGGAGCATTTTTATTTTCGCACATAGTTAATTTAAATTCAGTTTTTATTTTAAACCCCCCATTTCTCACTAATCCATCTACGGATGAGGGCTTTGACAATGTCGAACAGGTACTTCTTGGAGAGCAAGGACAATAACCTTGAGCCAACTCTAAGACAGGTTACTCACATACTTGTAAAACATAATGTAAAATTTTTAAATCTTGATGTGAGCATGTTCAAACTTTTAATCCGTAGATGGCTTCACTGGAAGCATGCTTTTACTTAGAAAATAAAACATCTTTCATGTTAACGTAGAATAGATTAAAAATAAAAAATAAAACGAGATCTCGTAGAATTTCATCGTAGAATTTCGTCGTAGAATTTCATCGTAGAATTTCTTTGTAGAATTTTCTTTTAAGTCTTGTTTTTTTTAAATATCATCATGAATAAAAAGAGCTGCTTCATCTTTGCATTGCTATGTCTTGTTTCTGTATCACGGGTGAGCCAGGAGCTTGATTATCGGAAAGCTTTGTCTTCCGAGAGTCTAAACGCCCCCGTGACATTGCAGAAAGAGTATAGACAATGCAAGGTTTGATGGTAGATCTTAATTTTGTTTATTATCCATCCATGCTAACCTACATAAATAAAAACAAATCAAGAGATTAGTATGCTCTCTTCTTGTGCTTCGTGCGATCAGGAAGATCAGAAAATTTATTGATTTATTCAAATAAAAAAATACTCTTTCTGGAAAAATAATCTGCGATATGACAATAAAAATTTTTTTGTGAATGAGCAAATTTAGTTTTCTTTTAATTTTAGTTTAAAAAAAAAAAAAATCCCAAATAATAATAATAATAATATATATATCATATATATTATTATTAAAAAAAATTCTTTTGAAAACTAACCAATTTTTTTTAAAGAAATAAGTTCAATTTCATTTAAAAAACAAAAACAAAAACAAAATACAACTCATTTAAAGAAAAAAAATTCACAATAAAACAAAACAAAAAGCAAATAAAACAAAATAAAAACAATAAAAAAAAGGGCCAATCATCATAACCATATTAAAAAGAAAAAAACAAAACCATGCAAATCAACGGCCCCAAAATAAAAATTTGAAATCAAAGCCATGCGAATTAACACACTAATTTTTCTTTTGCATAAACCTTCACATTATGCATTTTCCTTCAGGGTTTCCAAAACAATTTTTGCGTGGAAAATATGTTGAAATCAAACCCCAAATTTCCTCTCGATGCATCGAGGCTAAGCAACATGATAGGGAAATTTGGGATCCGCACTCCATATCTTGACACTAAAGGGAAGAAGAGTGCAAGTCAAAGATAGCCAGGGAAATTGCAATGTACGAGCAGAAGATAGTTTCCATGACTGCCACCACAGAGAATGCAGAATTTCGCTATCTCATATAGCAATAGCACAGCCATATCAGCCTTGAGTACATCTACATCAATTATTTCCAACGTCTTGAGACAGGAGAAAATGATTGAGGTCAAAAAGGATGCTGAGAATTCAGTTCTGCGGGAACAAATGGAGAAATTACGAGGTCAATGCTGGGATTTTTCTGCAAAAACACTCATCTACCTCCAAGCGTTGAATTAAATTATCTATCCTGGCTGTGGATGTTTGGTAAAGGTTTATGACGTAGAATCTAACGAGTATAATTACTATCATCAACAGCTTAAGGAGGAGGAAATCATGCCAAAATATTCACCATCTATTTGCTGTCATCCAATATGGAGGAAGCTATATACTGATCCCTTGTTAATGATCCGCCAGAGGGAGCAAGAAGCTTTTTCCCAAATCAAGAATAATCCTATCAAAATGGAATACGGTCAGTTCAATAATGCGGCCGTGGTGAGAAGAGCCTCTTCTACAAGGCCTCCAAATTGAATATAAATTCGTTCCTATCCTGCCTATACCCTCCATATGCCAAATCCGGCTATTTCACATATTTTTCATTTTATCATGCGTTCTGTTTTGAATTTGTTTTGGTTTGTTTTGTATTTTTAGTTTTATTTTGTTTTGTATTTATATATTGTATTTATTTTTTTTTAATTTTTTTTTATTTGGTTATATATTTTTAGTTATAATTGGTTAATGTTTGTTGTTATAATTAATATATTAATATATTAATTGTATTAATATATTAATATGTTATTATAATAGTATTTTGTTGTTATTTATATTTTTAAATTTGTTGTATATGTTATTTAATTATTAATTAATGTTTGTTATAAAAATTGTATTAATATATTAATTGTATTAATTGTATTAATTATATTAATATATTAATATGTTTTATAATTGCATTAATTAATATAGTTATAATTTCTTGTTATTTGTTATATTTAATTATATAATTATTGTTATGTTGGCTATGTATTTTGTTATTATGTTGTTATAATATATGATTGTCTTAATACATTGTTTTAGGTTGTCATTGTTATTTTTATGTAATGATTGTTATCATTTAAAAAAAAATTAAAAATAAAAATAAAAAGTGTTATGTGTTTTGTGATTGTTTTGAAGGATTTAAAGGGTAAATGAAGGATATTGGCATAAAACAAAACTTTGGTGGCATGCAAATTGAGAGAATCATGAAAATTACAGGACTGATTGAAATTGCAAGAGTTGGTACAAGTGCAAAATAAAAATAAAAAAATTCCACAAAATTCACGCAGGTCTGCAAATAAATAATGGAACACTTGGAAACAAATTTTGAGGATCGATTTATCAAACATTTGGAGGATTCTATAGATGATGATTATCTTGTTTTTATAAGCTTCAAGTTGGCATTAAACTCATAACATCTCTCTGTTGAATGCTTTTATGTGACATACTAATATGCAGAACACAACAGATCTTTATAATGCCAATCTTTTTGCCAAGCACATTTCATGAGTTATCTGACACAAAGAGGGAGTATTACTTTTCATGGTTATTTTTAACAATGGATTGATATTAATATCATGATTGAGTCAATTTCAACACTTTGATTGTCCTTAATTTGTTTTATTTGGTATGAAATTTTTGCGTAAGAATCATGAAGGAAATGCGCATTCCTTCTTGAACACACTTATGTTTCTTTCTGCCAAGTTTTTTTTTACAGGTTACAGGATAATCAAGTGATCATTAAGGAGATTACATTGTGACGACAATTGGTCTTCAAACGAATAAATTCATGAAAAATTCTAAAGACAAATCCATGTCCACAACCACTACATTGCACCTCCCTTTTTGCAAAAGATTTTGAATTCCACCAATTGTCAATCCATAAAGCATACCATTTCCATGTCCATTTTTCACAGCAAGAGTTCTTATTCATTCACCATGAATTTCCTTTCATCCATTCCTAACCCACAAAAATTAGGGGAATTTTGAGGTCTAAAATGGGCCTCCAAAGGAAATTATAAAATAATAGTGGAAAAAATCAAATAAGATTTGATGACATCATCAAATTTTAGAGGGAAAAATGGAAAAACTACTTTTTCAACTCATATTTTCAACTTATCTCCCAAAGTTTTTACTCAAATTTCGAGCGGGAGTACTAGTTGGATGCGAATTTAATTCCCCATCCAAGGAGTATCCATGTTGCATACTTTCGATGGGTCCTACTACACGAAAAATGAGAAATACATAAAAAAACGTGATTACAATCACGTTTTTTATGTATTTCTCATTTTTCGTGTAGTAGAGTTCGCTAAAGTATGTGTATAGGTCTTGGATGAAAGGGAATTAATTAAACATGAAACCCAAATAAAAATACAGGAGATAAGTTTAAAATACGAGTTGAAAAAGTAGTTTTATTATTTTATCATTTTTTAATATTTTTATTTTTTTACTCCAAAAATGGTGAATCATCCATTGTGGATGACATCATCATCTTGAATCCTATTGGTTGTTATAAAGTTTATTTTTGTTGTGCATTTTTCTTATGAGGCCCATTTTAGACCTCAAAATTCCCCTAATGATAAAACCAAGAAGCTCACTTACAAGCTTATTGTCATTCTAATTTTCCTTGTTATTTCCTTTCCCTTTCATTTCCACCAATAAAACCATGCTTCTATGCATATCATTGAGTCAAAGTCCTAGAGTCTAATTATCTTTGTAAAAACACCTAGAGGCTTGCATGCCTTAATGGCAAGTACTCTTGCCAATGAACAATGGGAGTACATTAATATCCCTTGTTCGTTGGATCTTGTAGGTGACTCGACCACAAAAAACATATTTGTACCTACAAAGATGTGTTAGGCATCTTGACTCCCATTGGAATCAATGGTGGGAGCTCTCGTGTTGGCTAGTGGAATTCATTAATGGCCACTAAGCCAACAACTTCTTGCTATGTTCGACATCAGCACATTTAATGACATAGTAAGATTTGTGCCATCGACCGTTGAAGACTTGAAGACCCATATTTTGTAGAAGATGAAGCAGAATTCCTTTCATTTTTTTCACTTTGTCATGACTTGAGGACAATTCAATAAATAAGGCTAGGGGGAGGAAAATGTAACTTCTATATTTGTATACCTTCCAAGCCTTATACATTTTCAGCCATATTCAGCAAAATCATCAGATTCATCAGATTATCCAACAGCAGATACGACAATACAGATCCATCTTTCATCCACAACTTGCAGAAGAAGCTTCAGATCAAAATTGTAGCAGCTAAACATGCATGATTCATCCACTTCTGTAGGTAAGTAAGGCATGATGTTTTCTAATCTTTAATCTTGAAATTCTTTTTAGATGCTAAAATGATGATATTTGGAAAATATTCCACTATTTCACTGTTCCATTTCTCATTAAAAATTTCCAAAAACCATCAGTTGGGGAGGGGGGAATTTCACACTTCATTTTTTTCTCTCATTCATGTTACATCTTAACCCACATAGTCTTCCCACAATAAAAAAAAAAAACTACTACAAAATGATGAGCATCTTAAATGACTTCTTAAAATGATTGATCTCAACAAAGTAAATAATGATTGTAACACAAGAACCAATCATTAAACAGAGATCTCAACAAAGTAAATAATGATTGTAACACAAGAACCAGTCATTAAAAGATGCAAATGCTTTTCAAAAATAAAAGTTATCCAAAGATGTGCAAAGTTAAAAGGAAGTCCATGATTGAAAGATGCTTGTTACACAAGAAGCAAACATCTTGTAAAAGGAAGCTCATCTAAGAATTAAATCAAATAAGTCATTGTAGTAGCTTGCATGAGGACATGCAAGAGCTTCAGTTGGGGAGTATGTTTGGGTTTCAAAATGTCACTCATTACCATACATTTTTCACCTATGCTCCCATTATATCACCCATTATTCACCACCATGTCACTTCATTTTCCCTATTATTCACCATTAATGGGTCTCATTTATATTTTCCAAATATTATTTATTTTTAAGCATTTTAAGAGAAATTCTTGATTAAATATTAGAAAATAATATATTTTACTTTATATATGGAAAGTGGGTTGTTTTTGTGACATGTTTAGCTACCATGGAAGCTTCTAAGACACCTTTATGTGGCCTTGAATGATCAAATTCGAATTTGAAGAGATAAACCTCATGGAGAAGATCAAGGACGAAAGGGGGTTATGTGTCTAGATGGTTGAGAGACGTATGGAACTAAAGAGAGATTAGTGGATGATAATTATCAGTTTGTTACTCATCCCATTGTATAAATAGGAGTACAATCTCCTCCATTTGTAATCTTGAAGTTTTGTAATCTTAGAATTTTGGAGTATGTAATCTTAGAAGCTTAGAGTTGTAACCTTTGAGTTGGTTTGTAATGGAGATTTTGAAATAAATATTCATACTTCGATTTTGCCTCTACATCTGAGTCTCCATTTAAGTGGTGTGTTTGTGGAGTTATGGAGGGCCCCCATGGCCTCACTTGCATGCTTATTTGCTTATTTTAGGTATAATTTATTTTATTTTTTTGTTTGATTTTAGTTTTCAAGTTTTTGTTAAATGTTCTAATATTGGAAGAGTCTTATTTGAAAGTGTTCTTGTAAGAGAACCGTAAGATCTCAGACAATTATTAGATCTAGGTTTACTTCATTTCAGCTTTTAAGTTCTTATTAGATGTTCTAATGTTGGAAGAGATCTTGTAGAATATGTTCTTGTAAGAGAACCATAGATCTCAAACAATTATTAGATCTAGGTTTGTTTAGTTATTGAAAGAGATCTTAATGAATATGTTCTTGTAAGGGGACTTTAAGATCTTGGACAAATTAGGAATCTTTCTAGATCTATATATTTTAGATAAGCACTTCTAAGTTTACCTTCCCGGGTTGACATTAAATTAAACTCTAATTGACATCATCAATTGGAACCAAACAATCCCTTCGAACTCGCACAATCTCTTCCTATAGTTGATGTACTGTATTAAATAGTAAGTTGGTTTGATGTTGTTGTTCCTCCAACAACCTACTTATTTGATGGTGTTGATTTACACTCAGTTGAACCCACATCTCAGGGCTTACTACTGGTTGTGTTTGGGGTTCCCTGGTGTCCTGGGGTGGTTGTTGCATTGATCCCCTTCTCATAATGTTTCCTATTATGATTCTATTCTGTGCATCATAATACACATAGTGAAATTTGTTAGTTGACCCTTAGGGTCCCAGCGTATGAACATTGTTCTGATACCACCTGTCACACTTACCATACTTATTTACCTAATTTTTTTTTATTTTTTATTTTCTTTCGGATACAAAGTGAGAATTACATATCTTAAAAACATGTTCTATTTGCATAATTATTTAATCCATTCTACTGAAGCCATGTAGCATGAAATGGATTTTCTTGTCAACATTTATTATTCCATCGTACTGCTTACTTATAACTTGCATATTCCAGCAGCATTCATTTGACACATGTCTCATATTCGTTTATCGTTCCGGCTACCAGGGTACAATCATTCCTTTCCAATTTATTTTCTTGTACCAAACGCAAACTTAATTGTGTACCAGAAGATTTGATTTATATTAAATTTGGTTTTATGTTTTCAAGGCCACTTGGCCTTCTCCTCGCCATTCGATCTTCCCAAGCAATCGATGGTGTAGAGACTGGCAGGAAGGGTTTAGGTATAACCCTATCCCTAACCATTTTCCTCATTTGTGCCTACTTAGTCGCTCAAATTTTTGCTCTGTTACCTTACCAAGTCTCATGACCCAAACCCAAACAGGGTTCTGCTTCTGGTAGGGCTTCCTTCGCGGCAATACAGTCTCAGTTCTTCCATTGAAGATATGGAGGAGCATATTTATTCCCTTCCCAGAACTGAGATCTTTGAAAAACAATCCATTCTCTGCGTGGATTTTGTGTGTAATAGTGGAGTGTAACTCCAAAAGAATGGAGAAACCCTTTGACCACTGCTACACACAATCGAGCCGGTTCTTCCCAGGTCTTGACACAGGTAGTCTTTTACTTTTTCATTATCATGGAAAGGAAAATTATATTCTGCGGATTGCAAATGACTTTTAAGCACATGGGTCTCGACATATTTAACCAGTTTTTCCTCCGACGGTCTTACGTTTTCTCCAGGAAGGAGGCAAACCACATCCATGGAATTTTTTCATACCTCCAGGTAATTGTATAGTTTAAAAAGTTCAATATATTCTTCTCAAAGGGTTTTATAAGTCATTAAATATTTTTTTCTCCACAA
This sequence comes from Pinus albicaulis, assembly GCA_034641835.2. Classification (NCBI taxonomy): domain Eukaryota; kingdom Viridiplantae; phylum Streptophyta; class Pinopsida; order Pinales; family Pinaceae; genus Pinus; species Pinus albicaulis. The sequence goes on from CM076579.1 coordinate 222,558,366, forward strand.
GCTTATGGTTTTAGCCTCGTCTCTATGCATGTATCATTCTTCTAGCCAGGAAGGATATGTTCTCCCTTCCATCAAGGTGCCGCAGCTAATAGATTTCTTCTTCCTATTCAGGAACATGTACTTATCCAACGAATTTAATCTTGCTCTCAAGATTCGATGGCATTTTAGATAGGTTTATAGTTAGGGTTTTGGTCTATGAAGACTTTTTATGCCTTTGTAAGGCTCAGTTGTATTGTCTACTAGATTATACGAACCAGTAAATTCGTGGTTTCTATGTATGGATTTTTAAAGACTTATACACAGAAGTTCATTCATTTATTTTAATATCTTTCCAATTCAAACGGATTTGGTGGTTTTGTTATTTCCTCTGTGTTGGGGTTTCACCCGAACATTATGGTTGTTGTGTAAACCATTTATTACTTCTTTCGCTCTTCATATGTTTATATGTATTTGTGCATCAAATATGGTTTTCTAATGAAACTCTGAGAAATTTCGCATTTGATTAAAAACTTTTAAACTAGGATTTATGTTCTTGAATGTAAATTCATACATGTATAATGCTTTTCCTTGAGTTCCGAGGTTTCCATCGATTGTTCTCTTGCTATTCTACTATCTCATGTTTAAGAATACTTTTACAGTTCTGTTACGGTTTGTGAACGATTTACTATCTTGCAAAATGATTTTTCTAATTCTTGCTTGTTTTCCTCTTTGCTTCAGAAAGATTTATCTTTAGTAATTTTTCGTAATTTTCACAGTTTTATTTTTTTTAGCTTGAGGTGACTGGACCACCTATACATTATGTCTGTGTATATAAGTAATGAGGGAAAAACGATGTGCGCTAGAACTTCTCGACTCCATATGCCAGCAGTGCTCCCTGCCCATTCGGCATATCATTAATTAAATAATCCCTTCTGGTATCCCTAATTTTCATTACTTAGTCACTTCTTTTGTTTTTTTTAATAAAGGAAGAAAACTCCTACTGCTTTCTTCCAATAGTCTAACAACATTGTTCCAGTTTAACAATGGTTTTCACTTTTACCCAGATTTACTTTATTAAACATAAGTATTACATTAGGTATATACGTGTGCACTACTTTATTCTGGAAATAGCTATTCTCTGACCCTTATAATAAAATACCTACACATACCTCTTATTCAAACACAAATTTAGTAAATCAAAAACCATTTCATATATATATATATATATATATATATATATATATATATATATATATATATATATATATATATATATATATATGTATATTAGCCAAATATGTAACTACAAGTTTTAAGCCAGAAACAATACACAGAGTGCATCTTGTTTTCTTCCATAAATTTATATATTAAGTCACTTTTGGATCTTTTAATGAACTATAATTTCTAGTAAAACCTTTATACATTAAAAGAAAACTGTTTCTATTCAAATTTACTGTATACTAAAATACTTATCTAAGTATTATTCTAGTGATGGTGTTCCTCCCAACCTTAAAGAGAGGCAATGACATCCTGCTCTTTCCCCTTCTCCACTGAAAGGTACAGGTTGACAGTACATTTTATGTTGTGACCTCAAGACTCCAAGTACAGTCAATGCCAGAAAACTTCAGGAATCTCGAAGTGTTTTTCCATTGGTCTCTACCAGCTCAGGAAAATCTCCACTCACTCCTTAGCCCATGAACATAAGCCCTATTCCTCACTGGGATGAGTCTCTTATCCCCAGAGGAGCATGTAACTATTCAAGTTGTCCAACCACCTTTTCAGTTCTTGGAAAATATTTACCATCACCTTTTTACTTTTTATGGAATTACTTTCCATAACTAAATTTATTAAAAAGAAAAGAACTTTTCCAGCAAAACATTAATTGTCTCAGTATTTCTCCTTAAATAAATAATAAAATTCATTTAAATAGCTAACAACTAGTTAACAGTAATTGCAGCTGTCACATATAATGAGTCTAGTGGGATCAAATTTCAAGGTGAAAATTAGCCTATTCAAATTTCATCGAGAATCTTCCATTTCACTCAATTCATAAATAATATTAGCTACCAAAGAGTACCAATTATGTCAACACATATTTTAAAAAGTATTGTTCAGATGGAAATATATCTAGCTAGAAGATGGCACATGGAAACTAATAATGATTCTACAATAATTTCCTAACCTCTATCCTTAAGGAAAAATATTACACTAGTTTTGAAGGGGGGGCTGTTAGGGTCCTACACTAACCTATCTAATTTAGGTTACCTAGAAGTTTGTTAGTGAATGTATGTAGTCATCTTCTTTGAATAAGGGCCATTAGTAGCAGAGAGTTATTTAATGTGAAGAGTATGTTTTATTGAAAAAGGCCTACTAGGTAATTGGTACTTATTATTGATGAGAAAAAAATTAGTTAGGATTTTTCTATTGAGAATATATTTAAAGAGAAGGGAGGCTTGGGATATTTTTGTTGAGTATTGTTGTAATTATAACTCTACTAAATGACAGGTCACTCTACCTTAAAAGGTGAGCATACATTTTTTCACTTTTCTAGTAATAATTGATGCAAGGACATATTTTTCATATTTCATTTAATTGTCTCTTATATACTCTTTTTTTCATTGATATTCTTTGTATACTTGAAATTCTAAGGGTTAAGGATCACTACAAGGGTTATTGAATTAGTGCTTACATAGAAACTAAATAGAATACTTGAAAACACATTAAATAAAAACATCGAGGCTATACCAAAGAGAATTCCACGAAAGCACTTAAAGGAGAGCGCTAGGAAGGGCATAGTGAAAATGTGATAGAATTTATAGAGTTGTATTCTTCAAAAGAAACACATATTTTAGAGTCCCAGAAATACTAACCTATAGCTAATTTTTTTGTATATCAACAACCCCACCAACTCTACAAATAATAGCCATCAAGGAAAGGTTGTGGGCATCAATAACCCTACTATGAACATGCATGTATCCATAATAGCACCTACTATAGAGGTACATAGTGGAATAAAAGAAATGCATTAGAATGGTTTTTAAGCTTCTGTGGTTATTGTTGATTGCAGAATTCAGATTATCCACAGTATCATAAAATGATTGTCGACGTTTTGAATCCCAACAGGGATCCATCTTTAGGACGAGAATTGAATGAAGATTGAAAGAAGGTTGCAAAAGGTATAAATAGTGAAGGGCTGAGATGAGAAGATGAGAAATGAGAAGAGCCGACAGACTCTATAATTTGTTAAAAAATATTTAAAAAATATTTAAAAATATTTAAAAAATATTTATTTTTTATTTATTTATTATTAATTCTAATTTTAATAATAAATATTTACAATATTTATTGACTTAATAAATATATTTTTTAATAATAGATATTTTTTATTAATAACAGATATTTTTTAAAAATTTTAAAATTTATTATTTAATATTTATTTAATTATCAAAGCTTTAAATTACCACAAATTTTTTTATTATTATTTAATTGTTACTTAAGATTTATATATATATATATTTTAAATTTAAATTATTTTTTTTAAATTCTTTATTTTCTAAAAAAAAATTCCTTCTTTCCAAAGGTTTTATTAATTCTAATTTAATAATAAATATTTACAATATTTATTAACTTAATAATAAATATTTTAAATAATAAATATTTTTTATAATAATTTTTTTTATTAAAAAAATTTATTTATTTTAATTGTTACTTGAGATTTTTATTATCAATAATATAAAAAATTATTAATTTATTTTATATTTAATGTCTAAATTAATCTTTATTAAGTAAATTAAATATATTTTCATAATTTAATAAAATCCTAAAATTTTAATTTTAATTTCTATTAATAAATTTGATTCGAAATGTTAACTTTACTTTCTTTCAATCACTGATAATAATTGTTAATTAATTAATTTTTATTAATAAAAATTAATTAATATAGATAATTATTATGAGTAAGTGAGTAATACGAGTTATGAAATGGCATGACCTAAAATTGCTTACTAAACAAGCAGCAAACCTGCGAGATCATACCTGGGATAAGGACGAACCTAAAGAGCAAATTTGTCTAACTAGGGGTTGCCAGTTGTCACTAATCTCGTATCCTCCGTCCCTGTTTATGTTATCCGGGTGCTTCATAATTTCCAACGCTTCTCTAAACTTCCGTCTCTGATAGTGCTCCTCCCTCGCAATGATTTTAACATCCTCAAGACGTATGTGATGTTTTGTTTTTTAGGAGTGACCAGCAAGGGCAAAGGTTCTAGCTCGCTCATGTTTAATATCGACACCATGCTCTTTCAGACGCTTTTGAAGAGAGCGTCCGGTTTCACCAATATAACTCTTGCCACATGAGAAGTCAATCTTGTAAACACCTTTAAGCTACCCCTGACTAATGCTATCTTTGACTGAGCGCATATTTTTCCTAATGGTTCCTGCTGCTGAGAATTGTGCAAAAATGTCATTCCTTCCAAAAAACATGGCAATCTTATCTGTCACACCTTTAATGTATGGTAGAAAAACCCTACCAATATTCTCTTGGGGATCTTGGCGCTTTTTGGATACGACAGTGCTTTTTTCTTTGTTTATGGCTTTCTTGATTTCTCCTTCCTTATACCCTATACCCAAGAAGACAGATGTCAGGTGAGAGATTTCATCCTCCAGATGCTCTTCATCAGAAATTCGCAGGGCTCTTATAGCAAGAGTGTTAAGGACACCAAATTTCTGAGCAGGATGATGGTAGGACTCAGCATGGAGGTAGTTGTCCATATGGGTCTTCTTCGTGAAAACCTAATGCCCTAATGTTCCATCTTCTTTTCTGGTAACCAGGACATCCAAGATAGGAATGCTCTTGTTTTCTTCAATCTCCACTGTGAACTTAATTTCTGAGGAAATTGAGTTAAGGTGGTTGAAGAATTTCTCGAGATTATCCCTACCATGCGACCACTTTATGTTAGTGTTGTCTAAAAATCTTTTCCACCAAGTTGGACTTAAGGGAAAGGAGGCAAGGGCTTTCTTCTCGAAGTTTTCCATAAATAAGTTGGCCACAATAGGTGAGAGAGGCGATCCCATTGCTACACAAGATACCTGCTCATAGAACTCTCCTTGGAAGCTGAAGAAGGTGGATCATAAACAAACCTCAGCAAGTTTGGCTGCTTCAGGATCCGTGACCTCATTAATAACCTTCACTGCTTCATCTAAAGGGATTTTAATGAACAGTGAGACCACATCAAAGCTTAAAAGAATGTCGCTTTCTTCCACCCTCTCTTCTTTAATAAGATTAACAAAGTCACTTGAGTCCTTAATGAAGGACTCGGTGTTCCCAACGAGAGGTTTGAGAATTTTTGCGACATATTTTGCCAGTTCATAGGTGGGGGATCCAATGGTATTGACAATTGGTCTAAGGGGAACCTCTTCCTTATGAATTTTAGGAAGCCCATAAATCCTTGGAATGACTTCACAGGAGGGAGTCAAATTATTCTTCAATTTATCATCGAGATGAGAGTTTAATATTGCCTTCTTAACTTCTCTTAAGACATTTGGCAAGGGGTTGGAATTTAACTTCCTATAGCTCCTGCAATCAAGATGTTCATTCATTTTTCTAATATAATCCACTTTATCTAAAATGAAAACTACCCCTCCTTTGTATGCCTTAAGGACCACAATATCGTTTTTGTTGCAAACGGATTTAAGAGTGCCTATCTCCTCCTTGCTGAGGTTACTTTTAGGTGGTTTAGCTTTTCTTAGGATCATGGAGCATTCTTGTCTAAGGGCCTCTTTGTCATCCACTGGTAAACCTCGAATCCCATCCTCAATGCTACACAAAATGCTCTCATTTGGAATACATTTAGGAGCAACAACAAATCCCAGAACTTTGCTAAGAATCATACGGGAATCATGACCTAATTCCAATGAGGAAAGGTTCACCACCTTTTTGTTCAAGGAATCTTCAATTAATGTTCTCCTATTAATGTTTCTTCCTAAACAATCTATGTGTTCTTGATTAATGTTTCTTTCATCATATAAGGGCTTCTCCTTATTACTCAAAAAGCCACACAGGCCACGCTTTCCTTTTCCTTTATTTGTGAATTAATGCTTCCAATTGAATCATCACGCTTTCTTTTCACCTTTATTTGTGAATTAATGCTTATTAATTTTTTATTAATATTTATTTTATCATCGAAGTGCTTCTCATTATCGTTCGAAGAGTTTCCTTCCTCCTCTAATTGTGAATTGATGTTTTTTAAGGAACTATACCGTTTATGAAAAAGACCATTCGATCTTATACCCTGCGCCTTTATTTGTGAACTAAGGCTAAATAAGAGAAAGATAACATGATGTCAAAAGATCAACCATACTCAAGTTCAAAGTGTCTGGGTTTCACAAGGACCTCATGTCCAAATTTCACTTAGATGGATGAATGTTTATGCTTGGTGCCAATTGATTATACTGGCTAACAGATCATATTATATGGCTTCCAATCATATTTCAAGGTCAAAACATGTAAAAGAAGATGGAATATAATATAGCTAAGGTTGATAAATAATTTAAGATTATATACTTAAGGAGGTACCTAAATGGAAATATTTGATTAGTGTAGTCATAATCATGAAATAAGACCCATCTAATACTTGGTGGGTAACGAAAAGACCCACTAAATAATCAAAGGAAATAATATAATTATGTGAATATTTCGTATGAACCCGAAAAACTACTCATGAAAATAGTATATATACACATAAATATTATTATATTAAATATGTCGAGAATAGTATTATTATGATTATAACGTCTCAGTGATATTTTTCTTAAAACTAATTGATAACATTATTTTCAATTTTTTATTTTAAATCAAAAGTTTTTTATATTTTATTGATTAAAATTTATTATTATTATAAAACTACTAAGTTGTGAAATTAACTTTATGTAACTAATTTCCTTTTTCACAATTTAATAGATTATTTTATATTATTTATTTTATATATGACTAATTTCATTTTTATTTATTTTATTTAATTATTTCATATACAATTATTTTCCTTTTCCTTTATTTACTAATTTTCATATATTTAAAAATATGTCTTTTTGTTGGGATATTTACTTTCGAAATTTTCAACTTTTCAAATTACTCAACTACACTATGAAATTTACTTGTTTTACGTTTATAAAAAAAAATTACACTATGTTACTTTTTTGATGAGATTATTGACCTGAGTGGAGGTCAAATTTATTACATAAATTTATAGAAATTTACTTCATTATGTTACTTTTTAGTTTATTATTTGTTGAACCTTAATTAATGTACTCGATTATCGTCGCATCGCATGGCACTTCATGAAATAAAAATGTCATTTCAAATAATTCAACTTTGAATGATGGGGTTGCAAGGACCGTAGTGCTTTATTGCTGTGCACGACTACAAATTATGATCGCTAACTTGTGTGGGGGAGTCACGGTAGGTGGATTGTTTGCTTTTAAATTTTTTATTTTTATTAAAATATTTTCCTTTTAAAATGGAATGAGACTTTATTATAATTTAATAAAAATATTTATAAGTTGTACGTTTGTGTAGTTATTATTATTATTAAATTTTATGGGAAGGGTTGGGGTTGGGGTAAAAGATGATTATGTTTGATAAAATTTGTTTTAAAGAGCATTCAGATGTATCATTTCCTTACATGATATTTGTGAGAGGATCTACATTTATAGTTGGACAAATTATTTTTCCATCTAACATGTGGGATAGCTTTAGCAAAGACTCGAACTAAAAAAACTTAATCGCTCGTCAACAATAGTGACAATTATCAATAACTTGATATCAACAAATGTGTGTTGACTCATTAGCATTATTTAAGTGAGGGCACAACACTGAGAGTAACCATTTGTGTGGGGAGTCACGATAGATTGTTATTTTAATATTTTTTTATTAAAATAATTTATATATTTTTAAAAAGTATGAGAACTTATTATAATATAATGATTATTTATAATCTGTAAGTTTGTGTGGAGTTTAGTCATCATCAAACCTTAGGTTTAAACTTAATGGGAGAGGTTGGAGTTGAGGGTGGGAACCAATTTTGGGGTATAAAATCCATCTCAAAAGGCATCGAAGTTTTTTTGAGCCTCACGTAATATTGGTAACAAAGTCTTATAGTTGGAATAATCGTTTCTTTCATCCAGCATTTGGGATAGACCCAGTCAAGGCTCAACCTAAAAGAAAAACGCAATTGTCCATCAATAGTGGGGACATTCATCATTGACTTGTTATCAACAAATGTGTGTTGACTTATCACTATTATTTCAGTAAAACCACAACACCTAGAATAACCAATTGATAATATATAATGGAGCAAGTTTCCACTCCTATTAGCTTGATCTAGGTGGATATCAATGGCTACCCACCCCTTTCACTGTCTCAATGATTTTGCATCTTGTTGGAAAATTTTCTATGATTTTTGGATGCCAAACTTTTGGGTCCATTTTGAGATCCTAAATGACGTTTTTTGGCAATTTAAGGGGGCCATAGATTCCAATGGTAGGCAGACCTTTGTTTCAGTCAAAAGTTGTAGTCTTCATATAGTTCTCTAATGAGCTATAATGCACCCCAAACATATATTGTATGCAAAATTTGCGCCCCCAAGTTGTTGATGTACCAACTAATGACCTCGAGGCTCGCAAGTCTTATGGTGTTTCATCTTCTAGGGTTACATTTTTTTACCTCTAGGGTTCTTTTTTATGTTAAAACGTCATTATTTCAATATCTTGTAATAGCTTTTATGAATTCATGTAGCAACCATCTCTTGTGTCTCTCTATTGAGAGATAGATACCACCATTCTAGCTAGTTTGTGTTATATAGTATTTTGTTGTTTCATTTATTAATAGAAGTTGAGTTTTCACCATATCAATATGCTTTATGTTATATTTATTTATGTATTTCATTTCTTTTCCGCTTTTTTTTCATTATTCAAAAAACTCAGATTTCCTAAATTGTTAATCAATTTTATTACATTTAAAAAAATAAACTCATAACCAAATATAAATAATTTTATCTTATACTCCAAAAATATTAGGAATTCGACTTTTGTGATCCATAAATTATGTATCAAATCTTGCGGTGAAAATCACATTGGAGAAATTTGTGTCGATGCGTTTCGAACCAGCGAGTGTGGTTCATCATAAAGACAAGATGTGAAATCTGATTTACGACTCAACTTAAATAGATAATGAAGCTCCAAATAGCCGTTGTACAATAACAACTAGTTTGACAAAAAAAATAAAAAATAATAATAATAATAATAATAATAATAAAATAAATAAATAAATAAAAATAATAATAAAAATATAAATAAATAAATATAAATATGAGCATAAATATAAATATAAAAACATAAAAATAAAAATAAAAATAAAAATATTAAAAATTAAAAATATAAAAAAATGAACATAAAAAAATAAAAATAAATAAAAATAACAATATATATAAATATACATTACTCCAAAAGTAATCAACCTAAACATCTATACATAAATTTGTTACATTTAAATATTCAATATCAATTTTAATATTATTATTTAGGGTAAAAATATCATAATCATAATGAATCATCAAGAAATGGGATGGTATAGAATTATAGTAAACATATTTTGATATAAAAATTCGAATGTGAAAAGATATTTTTCATAATATTGAATCTTTTTGGTTGAAATAGCTTCTCTATTCATTAGAGGTTGTCTATTTGTCAACGTAATTTAAATAGGTTGAAAAATATCTTTTACTGTAATATCCCAAACGTACTAAATAATCTAAATATTTTTATATTAATTTAAAATAATTAAAATATTTAATTTATTATTTTTTCCTTACAAAAGCTAACATAAAACATCTATTATTATATAATATAACCAGGAAAATTAGTTTGTAGGAGAAAAAAAAAAAATAGAACATCTTGGATGGAATTGTCTTCTTAAATTATTTTTTAAACGTTGTTCCATGTGATACCACCCTTAAGATTCCCAATCTCATGCCCAACATAACTTTTTGGGCACATTGATAAATAAAGTGAATCCAAGGATATCGATGAATAAAGTGGATCCAAGGATATCAATGGAAGCATTCCTTCCGTTCTTATATATACATATAAGAGGATGATAGTTAATAATGAATATTTTTTAAAATATTATATTAATATTTATTTATTTTATTACATGAATGTTATTAATGACTTACCATCTTTTTTCTTTTGAATATTCTTTATCATAATAATTAATTAAAAATTAATATTTTATAAAATTATTTGTAAAAATATATATGAAAAGTATTTATTTATTTATTATAAAAGGAAGTGGTGTTTTTCTATTTCATCAAATTTCGCTAGGTTATTCATTATGAGCATCCATGTTTAGATGGTTTCAACCTGCTTAATGGGAAACCAGGTCTGTTGGCTATCTTGTTGAGTTATAATCAGTGCAAAATCTAAATTGTTTGAGTTTATCTTTTAGGGCTAGATAAACAAGATTGTCTTCATAACCTCAAGATTGTTTGTTAGTAGTGTCATCAAAGCCTTCACCAAAAATGTTTTCATCAACTACTAAAAAGTCAAGGTTTTGTAGAAATAATGTGCGGGGACCTCGAGTTTGACCCAAGTTCGGAATGATATCACTGAAATTTGCTAACAAGTATTGCTCACTTGGGTCCAACTTAGTTCTAATTTCAGATTCCCATTCACTAATGGCATCTTTGTCCCAAGAGTGAGTGATAGTTTAATAGGCATTGGTTGTATTGTGACTCATATAGAAAGTTCACCCACAACCCCTACCTTTGTTGGAAAGATAGTGGGCCAGACCATGACCTTGTCCTTTGCCTGTGCGGGAGTTCTTTTTATGGGTGTACATAGTTTGCACCATATCGTTACACCCCTTCCTATTGTTGGCTCTCCTCCACAAATTTTTAGATCCTAACTCGTTGTCTTTGACCCAAAATTGGGACTGAGCAATGAAAAATTACAACTAGAGATAGACAAAAGAGAGCTTGTAGAGCCCAAGATAAGGTTTTCTTGTAGTATTTATTAAACAACAACAAAGAAACATAAATTTAATAGACCATGTCCATAGATTTTCCATATAATGATGATTATGGACCAATGCATCCCAACCCATCCCTTTGCAGTGGGTCTTTTTCTAATGGTTCCCGTAGGTATGAAAAGAGCGAAAATTCTCCTATGGCTTATTACCCTTTGGATGGCTTCCACTATTAAGCTAAGTGTGGATTTGAGGTGACCCTCTCTCCCATCCCAGACTGTAACACTTTTTACTGGCGTAGGGAAAACCCAAATATGAGAAAAACATAAGACTAGACGAAACACAACCCCCCCGAGATGACTAAGAATGGAGGCTTGCAAACCCCCGAGATCCCCTAAGCCTCAATTCTAAATGAAACATAAAATACCTAAGATAATTACAATAGTGATGGTATGGATGCAAGTTTGGCTCAGCCAACCTCCAAATTGGAGTGAGGGAGGGGTGTGAAAAGACCCACAACCAACCCAAAGACCCAACAAACACCATAATCCAACTGAATGACTATAAATAACATTCAAATCTCCCTTTTTACAGAGGCGTATAAGCATAAAAATAATTAAAATTATAGAACCATCTAGGGCATGCCCTTAGAAATGAAAGGAGAGCAACCAGGATGCGTAGACAAAGGCCTGGAAGAAAAGCTGAAGCGCTCCCCATGCTGGAGTCACAACTAGCACCTTCGACCCCAACTTGACGACCTAAAGAAACTTGTTTTGATTTCTCCAAATTCTTATGACGACAATGCAAATCAACTCCTCTTGCATTAACCTCTTCGCCTGCCTCCCTCATTGGAGATAATTACCATTTAGCATACGGTGCATGTATTTTCATGTGTGGGGTGCCCATGCCACCCCCTTCCTTAGTGATCGCACTTGTCATTACATCCACTTGGATCCCACAACGTTTCTTTGTCCAAATTGCATCCCAATGCAGACAATTATTTATTTATTTATTTAATAAATAAAAGAAAATGTTATATTTAAATAATTTTGTTAAAATAGTAGATTATTTTAGATAATATAACTTATATTAAATCTATAATTAATAAACTTATATTAATTTATAAAATAGATATTTTATTATTTATTAATAAACATTTAAATTATATCACTACAATTTTATATTCATATATTTATAACTTACTCATTTATTTGGTTAATGTTCGTAGAGGCTTTAAGTTTTGCAAAGCGAAAAGAAACATGCTATTTTTTCATATTATTATTGCAAATATTAAATTTTTATGTAAAATAAAAAGAAATATATTATAATAATTAATTTCCATTTATATATATATAATTGTGAAAAAATAATTTTAAAGAAGATAATAATTATTTTTCTTACTTAAATTTATTTTTTCACAATTATAAAAATTTTCAAAAATAAGAAAATATATATTAAAAATTTATATCACATTAAAATGGAATAACAAAAGTTGAATAAATTTGTGAATGACAATGAAATTATTAATGAATATCAAATTTTAATTTATTGGACTAAAAATATTTTTTTTGAGCATCAAGGAATTTTCAAAATCAATAATATTGTCAAATTTAAAATCAATACTCATGATTTATATTTTCAAATTAATAAATATATTAACTTAAAAATACTTTGAATGATAAAATTGTTCACGATGAGCATGTATTTTTAAGTTGTTTTATCCTTAATAAGGAGATACTTAAATTACTAAAAAAAAATTCTAAAATATTCTAATATAAAAAATTTGAGAAAGAATATTGACTTCATAAAATAAATAAATAAACTTTACTTAATTTCATAGCTTAATTATGATAGAAAATGAGCGTTTCTACATAGTTTTATACAAAAAAAAATGACATTTTATAGAGTTTAACAATTGATATAGGATTTGAAGAAGGAAAGGTCTAAAGAATACCTCAACCATTCTCTAAAAATATCTGTAAGTAATTAATCACTTATAAAATATGAATTTATTATACCAATACAAGAATTAAACTTTAACACCCCTTCTTGATGCTCGAATTATTGAAAAACACAACTCATTTAAAAAAAATACATACACAACTAAAAAATAGAACGAGACATTCCTCAAAACATTCATATTTAAAACATTGCTTTGGCCAATAAGATTCCTTCAAGCTACTACCTATTAGACTCAAAGGTTAGTCTCCTAGTTCTGACCAAGTTTCCCAACGCCATTGGACAACATTAGCACTTGTCTTATAATTCTCATAAAAAGATGCCCTCGAACTTGTAGATCCCAAAAATTCATTAAACTATTGGATAACAATTCTTACATACATCTCATAACCCCAATGAAGTATTATTTCTTCAATCCACTAGCATTTCAAACTATTGAACAAGTGTGTATATTTTAGTGCATCCTTCCCTACCATTAGAATGTGGACTTCTTAAAATGAAAAAGTGTGATCAAGCTCTAATCAATACAACACTAAGGGAACTAATATACAATTGCTTTGTCTTCTTCTTCAATTGTTTAAAATATATCAAATGTTAAAAAAATATATGGGAATAGTTCTATCAACAATAAGACAGGATCTTCCTTCAATTAGAAAGAGGAATTATTTAGTGGCATCTCTAATATGCAAGATACCCTTCAGTAGAGGCTCTTCAATCTACATGAAGTTGCTTAAACATACAATAAAATGTCATTGTTCTTTCCTACATGAAGTTGCTTAAACATGCAATAAAAAGCCATTGTTCTTTGCAACCAACTACATAATTTTTGGGTAGCAAATTTATTGCACAATACTAATAAACTCAACAACACTCTTATACAAAAACTAACTCAAAAATGGAAGTGCAAGAAAAATGTAGTAACAAATCCACCCTCTTATGCAACCTACATGAAATTGTTTAAACATGAAATAGAATGCCATTGCTCTTTCCAACCCACCACATCATTTTTTTACTAGTAGATTTGTTGTAGAATACTAATAAAATCCACAACGCTCTTATATAACCAACATAGGTCCATATTTAGTACAGATCTAGATCTATCGTGAGCCTAGCACATGTAAACTTTTTTAAAGTGAAAAATATAATGTGTAATTTTCCATTGTTTAAATTGTATTTTTTTCTTTATATATAGAGTTTATATAGGACCAAATAAATGTTTTAATCATAAAAACTTATCTTTTTCCTTATTCATACTTTTTTTACTTCTAATTACTTTATAATATACTCACTGTTTTTATAACTCACAATATTTTTCTATTTAGAGTATTACTTAATTTTATTTTAAAGGGGCATGTGTCAACTAGACAGACTAACAAACAAACTTACACATCCCCTCATACTAGGTAATATAATAAGCCTCTCGACTCAAAAACTAACTCAAAATTTGAACCACAAAAATAATGTATTAATAACTCCACTCTCTTATGCTCACTCTTTTTTTCTATTTATATATGTCAATGATATGGTCTTAATAATCTCCCATGTTCACTCCTAAACATTAAACATTTTAGTAAAAGAATTCAATTCAAACTTGATAAAAATAAAAAATCAAACATAATTTCACTCATAAAAAAGTATAAAATCTAATTAAAATATGTTAAGACTACATAATTTCACTCATGAGAAAGTATATAATCTAATTAAATAATTTGATAAAAATAAAAAATCAAACATAATTTCAGTCATCAAAAAGTATATAATCTAATTAAAATATGTTATGACTACATAATTTCACTCATGAAAAAGTATATAATCTAATTTAAATATGTTAAGACTACACTCTACAGAGTTCATAAATTATTATCAAATTAATAATTTTACGGTTTAAAAAAGTGGTTTCCAGAAAATCTCAACCATCCAAATGTAAATTTACTACACCAAAATAAGCATTAAACTTCAAAAATATAGAAATTGAGCTAATAAGCATTAAACTTCAAAAATATAGAAATTGAGCTAATTGATTTCTTCACACCACCTTGGCAAGCTACATTAAACATATTGCAAGAATTTTAATGGCATGTCCACACCGTGCATAGTTGTATAGATACAGTCTATCATCCATATAAGTACAATTAAGAATGGCAACCATTAAAAGAGTGGTCGTTTGGTAATCTACATTAAACATATTGCAAGAATTTCAATGGCATGTCCACACCGTGCATAGTTGTATAGATACAGTCTATCATCCATATAAGTACAATTAAGAATGGCAACCATTACAAGAGCGGTCGTTTGGCAATCTACATTAAACATATTGCAAGAATTTGAATGGCATGTCCACACCGTGCATAGTTGTATAGATACAGTCTATCATCCATATAAGTACAATCAAGAATGGCAACCATTACAAGAGCTGTCGTGTAATTTAAAAAAGAAAAGGGTACTTGGAATATAACAAGCAAAAGGTTCGTAACCTAATAACCTAACCATCAATAACCCACAAAAGACAGCACGGCACTACACACTTCACCTCCTTCGACATGCTTGAATCCCTAGGCCCACTCAGTTCGCATCATGTTCAGTGCACTCAACTTTTTAGAACATTTGGATAAACTCTCCAACTCCCATCATAATGAGGGACCGTAGGGGATGATCTGTTCTAATACTTTGCGTGAGCTTGTGGAGGTGGTGTCCACATTCGGGGGGCGTAATTCACCACACTGTAGCTGCTACATGTCAAAAGTATCAAGCAAGGAAATCAATGGCCCTTCTATGCAGAGCCTATAAAAGCCTTCTGGCTGCTCATGATTCGTGTAATTTGTACTGGTGGACTCTATCTTTTATCGGAGTTCTTGAAATTTAGGTTTAAGCTGTATCGTCAGTACAGCATATCTTTTTTGCCCATTCATTGTTTTATGGGGGAATTCCGCTGTTCGAATTGTTTGGTACTGTGAGCTTAACACCAAAAGATCATGGTGTTCTTCCCTCGCCCTTTGCATACCGTCTTTTGCTGCTGCTCTTGCGATTAATCTCCTGTCGATCTTATGATAATTCAGACGAACTTTTTGGGTGCTGGATGTTACAGGGTTATGGAGCTCTGAGTGTGATAGGGCGGGCAATACATGGTGGAGAAGCAGGGCACGTGCGAGGCAGTCTGTGATGGGCTACTGCCGATGCATGTGCTCTTTTTCTCCATCATGGAATACCCACCTATTTCTACAGAACAGCTGCTGGTTACTAAGTTTGGTCATGTTCCAGGATCTACAGGCTCATGAGAAACCAAATGGTAAAAGGCTATTACCTCTTAGTCATTTCTGGCATTTTGATATTAGTTCTAACAGGAGAAGAGCTGATGATATAGTTAATGGATACATTATTTAATTTTGATATTAGTTCAAACAGGAGAAGAGCTGATGATATAGTTAATGGATACATTATTTAATTTTTATAAACATGGCAGATGGTTTTTTTGTTGAAGTAGTTCCTAGTTGTGATGAAATGCAAATGAAGTTAGCTAGGGATGAAATTTTATGCATTTGGTTCTAAAAGAATAACTCATGTTAACATAATTGTTATGATCGCCTATAATATAATATAAGGTAGAACTATTTGTACTAAAAATGTAACTCTCCTCCTCAACTTTCTTGATCCCTGTATTCTTCCTATTTATTTGAATATTTTTGTTCTTGATCCCTGTATTCTTCCTATTTATTTGAATATGTTTGTTCTTGATCCCTGTATTCTTCATATTTATTTGCATATGTTTGTTATAGGGTATTAAAATCAACAGTTTTCGAAATCTTCCTCCAATACTGAAAGAATTCTGTGTAATTGGACTATTGATAACTGAATCTTCCCTGTTTTTACAATCATCATTCATAACTAGATTTTCTTCGTTTTAAAACACACTATTACATCTGAAGAGATTTACAACTTGAATCTGTTTAAACGATACTTCTTATGGCATGCAGAGAAACAACCTCAACAGTGCCTGTGAAATCTTATATCTTTCATGGGTTGAAATTCTGTTAATGACAATATGTAATTTATCTAGAATTCTACAATTCCAACAAAACAGTATGTATAATGAATCTGGGATTAAGATTGAGTGCGTTTATGGATTTGAGATTTTCATCCTTTCTTCAAAACTACCTTGAGAAGCTTTAGTTTTTATAATCTTAGTTTTATATACTTTTAAAAAGAACTCCAGCCATGTCCTGGACAACCCAATAACTATATATATAGATTTATGAGTTAATGAAAGTATTTTAACCAAAAACTCATATGTAATTGATTCTGAGTTCAAAAACTCAAAACAGTGGGAAATATATTAAAAAGGTATAATTATTCTTAAAGTTTTAACCAACTTTAATAAATTTCAAAGATTATTTTTTTTATAGAACAACGGAGTGGAGGTCTTTCTGTGGGCTTAAGTTGATCTTCATTTTAGCAATGAAATGGTCTCAGCAATTTTGGAAAGTGTATTTCAACTAATTTTGACATTTTAATCTATTTATTTATTGATCATCTCTATGTTTTGCTATGTTTTTTTAGCTCTGAAAATGAGACCTGATTAATATTAAAATATAAAATATCTACTTTACCTCCCAACCAACCAAAACAATCTTTCAATTAATTCTATCATTTTCATTTATTAAATTTTTTTTCGTTTTCAATTATAAAAATGAATCCTGAAACATCCGCAATTAACCGACGAAACTATCTACTACATTTTCCTTTCAAAAAATTAAAATAATATTGAATAATAAATCCTCAGTTATTACCAAAATTAATTTTATCGTTTTCATTTATTAATTTTTTTTTTCATTTTCAATTATAAAAATAAAAATGAATCCTGAAACATCCGCAATTAACCAACGAAACTATTTACTCTACATTTTCCTTTCAAAAAATTACAATAATATTGAATAATAAATCCTCATTAATAACTGAAACATTACATTGAATAATAAATCCTCAAATATCCACAATTGACCAACAAAACTGTCTCCTGTAAATTTTCCTAGGAATATATAAGCTCTCCTGATACAGACATATTTTTATATTTTGAATCTCTCTTTATAACTGACTTGTAACAAAATATAAAAGAAAGACCGCCTTCTTAATTATCAATAAAGATCCATAATGTAAAAGTTCTCAAAGTAATCTGATTTTCATAGTTTATGGAGAACTCAAACCTCAGGGAGGGCGTTGCAACCATTTCGTTTCCATTTAGTCATTGTTTTGTCAGAAATTCTCAAAGGTGATCCATAACTACTATGAGCCATCTTTTTGGATGAAATACTATTTGTATTATTTTATTTTAAGAAGATTGCTGGATGAAATATTATTTGTATTATTTTATCTCAGAAAAGTTTTTATCTTATTTTTTGATAATATATTTTGGAAATTTAATAAAAATTTGAGATTTTTTATAAATATATTTTGGAAATTTAATAAATATTTGAGGTATAAGAGTGGAAGAAATCAAAGGTTTAACTTAACTCTAGTTTTTTTTTTTTTAATTTCCAGCTTGCAATGACATTAGACCACTGTCCTGCAATTGTATGTTGGTATGTACCCAATTCACCCTTCACCACTAGAATGAAAAGGGTATTTTCTTATCGCTGCATGCAACAGAAAATTTACATCTTTCTGGATTATATCTTCTATGTCTGTCATATTGTCTATCACTCACTGTATTGATAAATTTTGATTTAGTTTGTGTTCTGAGGAATATAATCATTGCAAGTGGAGTCGCAGCCTAGTCGGAACTATGAAAGGTCGTTGTAAATCCTGGTAAGTAGATTTTTTGTATTATATGTCTTGTTTGGTAAACGTTGTTGGTTTTCTGTACTGCAAAGTCATAGTTGTTCATCCTCAGTCACGGTCAAAATTGCATGACTGTCATTCTCTGTATCTCATGAATATGTCTAGCTGGGAATGGGAAAACACCCGAATGAACATTAATTATGTCAATGATGGAAGGGGAGGGAGGCTGAGGTGTTACGAGAAAGTTATTTGTCTTTCCTTGCTTTGTCGTTGTCTATTAGTCATCCTTAGAAGGGTGTCAGGGTAATAAGTTATAAGGGGGGTCTTAGGCTTCTACCACTTGGTCTATTTCACTCTGCCATCTTTAGTAGGTATGTAAAGGGTATCATCTTTGGTACGTATGGCGCATGCAGCCATAGGTCTCAAGGACAACATTACCCCACTGCTGAAGATACCAACCTGTCCATGTCTCATAGATTGTTTTTTAACTTGTTGGGATGTTGTAATCATGTCTCTGTTTCAGGGCTTGTAAACATTCACCTCAGCCTCATTTTACTGTCAGAGCGATATCCAATTATGGCGAAAAGGAACAGGGGAAAAATGACACCAAAGACAAAGGCAAGGCCGAAGTATCGAATCTGCCGATGCAGAAGGTCCAGTAAAGAGGTAATGGAAACCTTGTTTTAGGCTTACTTAGAGGAGACACCTACACCTGCCTCGTAAAATCTCTCATTCATGGATGGGAAACTAATGCAAGAACCAAAATAGAAGAAGAGGAAGACACTACGGAGGAAGAACTTAGTCAGATCATCATAGACCCGGGTCAAACCCGGGGTAGAATTTCTTTGTTTCATCATTCTATCAGAACATACTGCATGATAAAATGCCTTCTTGTTAAGGCAATTATGTCAGAACAAGAATTTGGAGGAGATCCCAGGGCAACTACCACTGTGGGAGAGATCAACAGAAGCATTAAGGAAATGAACCTACGTCAACACCACGAGTATGTGCGCCTAGGCAAAATTGAGAAGGAAATTCAATCCATGCACTAGGTAGACATGCTTGGTTCAAGTGTCAAAGATTTGGTTCCAGAGTCAGATGATGATTAGCAAGTCCAAGGTTCTGGATAGCCTATAATGCACTCAAGACCTAGTTTCCTACCCGCAGGTTGTGGCCTATTTTTTGTATTTTCAAAACTTTCTTTTTACATATAAATAGAAAATAGAAAACCTACTAAGCTTAGAAAAAAAAAATTAAAACATTGCAACCAAAGATTTATTTTATAGTAAAAAAAAATGTTTGTATATAAACATAATCTTCAACTTAAAAGGTTTAGATTTCCTATTAATATGTGAAAGATGTTCAAATTCAATGTCCATTACAACCAAAGATTTTATTTTATAGTGAGAGCAGATGTTTGTATATGAGCATAATCTTCCAACTCGAAAGGTATAGATTTTCTATTAATATGTGAAAGCTGTTCAAATTCAATGTCAATTTTGGTAGGTTTAGAATTGTTAAAAATAATCTCTTGTTAATTCGTAGTTAAAATTATTTTAAAAAAAAGTTAAAATTAGCAATTATCTTGTCATTTTTGCATATCTATTTTTAACAGTATTTAATATATTTAATCATATAACCTCAATCAATTTGAATCAATACAATTTTCTGAGTAAGTGCTCATCTCTAAGTGTGCTTTCCTCATTATCTCTACCTCTCTAAATCTCTTCAGGAAATATTCTGAGTAACCGCTCATATCTAAGCGTGTGTTTTTCTTTCATTATCTCTATCTCTCTGTAAATCTCTTCAGGAATTCTCCTTCGTTCCTTCATGATTCTCTGTTAATAGAAATTAAATGTTTTCATGGATCTGGCTTGTTTCTTTGCAGGATGCAATGTGAGATGGCGAGCCTTATTTCAGCTGCCATAGGCCCATTAATGCGGCCTTGGCAGCTGATGCCCGCCGTTGGATTAAAGCACACGATCATCGTGCGGCGGGCATCAGCTGCCAGGGCCGCATTAATGGGCCTATGGCAGCTGAAATAAGGCTCGCCAATGTGAGATTGGTAGCCTGCGGCGACGATTGGAATTCATGAAGTGTGCCATTTGTACAATGATGTCATGGCCACGGGCTCTCTGCGTAATTTAGATTTGACACCACTCTCTGGTCGTTGTACAAATATTACAGCTTTGTTTAAGATTTGATGGATGTTCAATTCACCGTCAAATCCAACGTCGCTTTTATGTATTTATTTGCAGAAGTCAAGGCGTTGTAAAAGTAGACGTGACATTGTTGGTATTACAGATCGTCCAACGTCGGTTTTGTTTAATGAAAATATATTTGCCGAAATGCTTGACCATGCTGAAAAAGCGAAGGAGCACCGGAGAGATAGCTATAAGGTATCTATCCGGTCCTTTCAAAAGTTCAAAAGGGACAACTCAAGTGCCCGCATTATTTTTTTTTAGGACTAGATTCAGATAAAAAGTGAAACTGATTTGTTTTGAACCATGAATTATTTTATTTCTTTACCTTTTTTCCAATTATTCCCTACCATTTTTTTCCAATTATTCTCAACAAGGATGTGGAAGTCGGTGATATTAAAGTAGAAAATGACTCCAAAATAGTATAAAGAGCCAAATAATATATTCATCTTTAATTAGGAAGTCAAAAGAAATAAAAGCTATTGAAAAGAAATAAAAGCTTTTGATATATTTATATATTAAACTTTTCATCTATTTATCTATTTAATAGATAAAAGATTTTATATAAAAAATAATTTTATAATATTTTTACATTATTATATTAAAACATTTTATATGTAAATATTTTTAGGATTTTTACATTTTTATATTATTTAATATAACGGTTTATAATAATTTTTTTTTTTTTTTTTTAAACATAGTAGGACCTTTCTATTTACTATTTATATTTGCAAGGCAAGTTACAAAATTATAAACTTCAGTTGTGGCCTCAACTTACTCGAAGGAAACCAACTTTGTTGGCCATCTGAGTGCATGAAAAGCATTCCAAAACTGAAAAAGTTTCATTCTTCTGTATCCCACATGGGCTAGCTGTTCAATGTCATGCCTATCTGCATACTGATAATAGAAAATGATTTCATACAAAATTGCGACTTTCATATACTAATAACAGTAAAAAAACTACTATCCATCTGATGAAGAGACAGGGGCGGGGTCTTTAACATTGGACCCTGGCATGTCCACTTGTTGGAGCTATTGCAGCAGTTTTTCCATACGTCCCACTCTGTCATCCAGTCTGCCCATTCGATCAGCTGCTTGGTACTGGGTAATCTTGATATGATAGAGCTGGTCCTACATATCCTGCAGCTTTTCCATTATGCGGGCTTCCAACTTTGTGGAGTCAATGTTTTGCTGTCCAGGGGGAAAACTCTGTATCGCTTTTTCCAGCAGGCATTTTACTGTCCAATAGGTATGTATAGTCTGATGAAATAAGGTGAGACGACCACGGGTGTTTCCAGGATCAGTGATGAAGTCGAGAATTTCTGCTTCAATTACATTGTCTTCTGGTTCAGTTTGGATCTCTCTTTCCCAACCCCGGATTTCCTGACGGGTCTTGGAGGAGTTCCCTTTAACATAATCATCTGCTAGCTTTTCAACGATTTCTTGTTTGGTTTTCCTGCCTCTTTTCTTCGGCAATGGCTCTGACTGAACTGTTTGATTCCCTTTGAGGGTCTGAGAAGTTGATCGACGTTTCCCCATACTCAGCAGAATCTGAAACTGTGACAGAGATATCCAGCAGGGTTTAGTAAGGGCCTGAGTTACTTTATATGGCAGCATTGCATTTCCCCCATGGCCATAAAGGATGTGACTGTGTTTCCCGCAGTAATGAGTTAACCAAAGGAAAATGATCTGAGCTTTAGGCTTAGCTCTATTGTGGCTAGGTAGAAACTGAACTGTATACACCCTATTCATCTCAATACAGGTCGAGGCCATGTCTATGAACCACGAATCGGAACAAAGGGTCCACATCATATTTAACAAAGCACAGAAGGGGGACCTGTCTATAGACCACCACGCTGAACAAAGGCCCCACAACATTTTGAATAGAACACGGAATGAGGACCTATCTATCAACCACAGTTCAAAATAGAGGGTCCTCAACATATTAAGCAGAGCACAGAAATATCTAGCAACGCTTGCTGGAAAAGCAGAGATAGGGATGGTGTTGTAACTCCCTCCCAACCTATTCACATGACAATGCAACCTTACAGGCCTATACATGTCCCAGTGGGAAGAAGGGTTCAATCCAAACTCAGTTCGCATACCAGACTTTGCGTGACGCAAAAGAAAAACTACCCTGGAAGGAGACCTGTGAGTAACGATGCCCACTTTAACCCGACCTTTCTTATTCGCGCAGAAGGTGAGAAATTGAATGAACGTAACACAATTATCAGGGTGAATGCGAAGAACTCCTCCACTGGTTGAGGTAGCATACAGATGGCAGGGGTCCCGAAAATAGGGCCTTACCCAGTTTTGAATGGCCGGTTCATAACTACAAACTTGATTTACATAACGCTCTACCATTATATTTAACTTACAATTCCAATCCTGAGCACTGGCATCCATATGCAGTAAAAAGAGAAGGTTGTATACATACCAGCACTTAGCCGAATTACTGAGTAGAACAATGTTTCCCGTCTTCCTCCTCTGCCACTTCCGAGCGATTGCATGCAAAGGGCATGACATTACTGCTTCAAGGGAGGGTGGTGGAGTACTTACCATACATGAACCTTGCCGCCTTTCTTCTGACAGCACAAGCTGTTCATTATACTTGTTCATTAAAAATTGCTCGTTGCTGTCATGCCATGAGCTGTGATCTCGATGTAGCATTATGGCTTTTTCTTGCGTGGAGAGAGGGAGCACCGCCATCGTGCTACAATGATGAGCTGCGAGCTGCCAAGTGTTCACCCCGATCGAGGGACTGAAGATCCTTGTTTACAATCACTTGGAGAGAGTGTAACTCCACCTCCCAGATTGCATCTATGGGACGAGCGTCTATTGATCGCTCTCTCTGTTTGCAGCCCCAATTTGCTAGATAATCTGGAACTGCATTTCCTTTTCGCCTGATATGTTTAGGTACCAAGTATTGGATCCGCTTCATCAAATAGTTGATTTCTTGGATGAGACCTACTGTCCTCCAGCTTTGCGAGATTTTTTCCCATGGCATTCCTTGTTGCAATTTGCGAAGAATTCCAGTAACCAGGGCTGAGTCTCCTTCCACGATAATTTTGTGATAATTTTCTCTGATTGCAATAATGATACCTTGTTGAACCGCCGTCAGTTCAGCTTCATTTTTTGTAGCATGGTCCAGTTCTAAGGCGTAGAAGCGGCATACTGTCCCCTGGGAATTGTGAAATATTCCTCATGCCCATGCTTGTCCCGGATTGCCTTTAGAGGCTTCGTCATAATTCAACTTGATAAAACCAGATTGGGGGGGCCTCCAGTGATCCTCAATAGTTTCACACGGTGGTCTGAATTTCCACAAATTTTTGTATAGCATCTGAGGCTTAAGATTCAAGTATTCGAGAATTAGGGTTTCTAGACCCTCTGCTTTCCAATCCTCATCTGTCCAACTTTCACTAAGGATTGTTTCTTGAATATTCTCTATGGATCTCTACCAGATATGCTGTAAAGGTTGCTCTGTGGCTTTGAAAACTCTGCTATTTCTTTCCTTCCAAGTATTCCATATGAGGAAACCAAATGAAAGGGTCCATGCTCTGTTAATCACTTGACAATGGAATTTTCCTTTTTGCCATTTCGTGATTGTCTCTAATATGTTGTCATTATCTTTGTCGGTTTGCCTAAACAGGTGTTCCAGGTTTCTCCACAGTTGTTGCACCATTGGACAGGAATTGAGAAGATGTTCTGTCGTTTCCTGCTCTGCCTGACAGAGGGAGCACCTAGAAGGGCCTAACATTCCTCGTTTCTGAAGGTTCTCCCAGGTTAAGATCTTGTTGTGGTTGACCAGCCATATGAAGTATTCCACCTTTGGCCAGTGTTTTAATGCCCATATTTTTTTCCATAGAGTCTACCTTCTTGAAGGCCATGTTGAGATTGAAGAGAGTAACCTTCTTTAATGGTAAAGAGTCCTTTAGTTAGATATCCCCATATGAGTATGTCTGGTCCTGAAGCTATCCTAATTTTCCTGGTTTTAAGTTCATTTGCTAGGTTGACCCATTGTTGAGTGTTTGGAGCTGTCGGCCAAGTGGTTTTGTCTTTCCATTTCCTCCACTGATCTGTATTGTTTTGGCACCAATAATGCTGTAAAAGTCGCTGATTGGGATTTCTTGTATATAAGAAGATCTCACCCAAGTCTAATCGTCTGAAACGTTTTTCCCTCTGTTGCCAGGAGTCTTCCCAGAAGAGCACTGTACCACCATCCTTTACCTCCCAAAAGCTGTGGGACCTGATTAAATATCTGTTGACTGCTACTAGATTCCAAATTGAGGAGCCTCTAGGTATTGTATCTGTCTTTAAACAACCTGATATAGTTCTTGGCATGTCATATTTGATTGTCCATATGTTTTTCCAAAGGTATGAGCCTCCCTGAATCCATCTCCACTAGAGTTTTGCTCCCATCACATTATTCAAGATGGATGGATTCCTCAGCCCTAATCCACCTGCCACTTTTGGTTTGAGTAACTTGTCCCAGGAGAGGAGAGCCCATTTCCTGTTATCTTGAGCGCCCTGCCATAAGAACTTTTTGAACTACCCTACTAGTTGTGAACAAATCCATTTTGGGCATGTTCTTGTTGACAGCTGATATATTGGTAGAGCTTGCAGCACTGATTTTAAGAGGATGAGTCGCCCTGGCGCATTCAGAGCTCTAAATGCCCAATTCTGAATCCTGTTGGTTACTCTGAGAAGGGTATCCTGCCAATCAGCTATCCGGCTTGGTACAGGATGTAAATTCATTCCAAGATATTTCATAGGGAATGATCCACGCTGAAATCTGAGCGTCCTAGCAAGAAAATTCTGAATCGCTAGTGGAAAGTTAAAGAAATAGACATTAGATTTGCTTTTATTAATTTCTGTCCCTGAAGAAGCCATGAAGATATCTAAAATTTTAAGGATAGCTTTACATTCCCTCAACGTTGCCTTACCAAACAATAAAATATCGTCTACAAATTGCTGATGGGTCAAGGAAAGGTGAGGTCCCCACAGTTTCAGCCCTTGTACTTTTCCTTCTGCTAAGTGGGCTTTGATGAGTCTTCCAAGTCCTTCAGCCGCTATAATGAAAAGAAATGGGGATAGGGGATCCCCTTGGTGGAGACCGCGAGAGCTATGAAACGAAGTTGTCGGGCTGCCATTCAATAGAATTGAGTAGTGCGAGGAGGCTATGAATGAGCGCAACCATTGGAGACAGCGATCTTCAAAACCAAAAGCTTGCATCACCTGAAGCAGATATTGCCAAATTAGACGATCATACACTTTGGAGAGATCTAGCTTAATAAGCAGACCTTTTCGTTTGTCTTATTTTAATGACTGAATGGCTTCTTGGGTTGTAACTATGCCATCTAAGATATGTCTTCCTTTGACAAAACCTGTCTGTTCCAGGGAGATGAGGGTAGGCAACATCGGTTTGAGACGATTTACCATAATAGTAGAAAGTATTTTGTAAATAACATTACACAGCGCTATTGGCCGAAATCCTTCTGTTGTATCTGTGTTTCTTTTCTTAGGAATTAGAGTGATGAAAGTTGCATTCAACGCTGGATATACCATCTTTAGTCTTCGAGATTCCTCCACCACCTCAAGAATGTCCGGGCCCATAAAGGGCCAGGCAGCCTTGAAAAATTCACTTGTGAATCCATCTGGCCCTGGAGCTTTATTATTGGGCAAATTCAAGACTACCTCTTCTACCTCCTTTAGCGTGATTCTTCTGAGCAAGGCCAGGTTCTGTTCTCTGGTGATCAATTTGGGTATATGAGTAGTGATTTTTTCGATAGTTGTCTGCCGATTTGGTTGAGGTTCAGTAAGCCTCTCTCTGAAATGATTAACTAGCTCCTCCTCTATATCTGTATGTTTGATTTTCCTTTCCCCATTGGATGTTTTCAAAGAGAAGATTCTGTTATGTTGACGTCGCTGGAGCATGGCGTTATGGAAGAACTTGGTATTGCGGTCGCCCTCTTTAAGCCAATTTATCCTAGACTTTTGTTTCCACAAAATCTCTTCTTGTTTGCATCTCTCTTCTTGTTGGCTGAGTGTGTTTCCCTCTTCAATTGCTAACTCAGGCATTCGGCCATGTAGAATAATTTGTTGTTGTATTTCTTTCATTTTTGCAGTTAGTTGAAGTTGCTCCTGATGGATATTGCCAAATTCTAAGCGGTTCCATCTCTTGATTTCCTCCTTTGACTGTTTGAGACGGAGTTGAAAGGAATGCATTTGGTTTCACCCTCCAATTTGGATTGTACTCCACCAGCTTTTAGCTTTCTCCATGAACCCCGGATCTCTTAACCAAAACAATTCAAACCTGAAAGGGCGGTTATGAGGGCTATCCTTGACATCCACTTCTAATCTGATTGGCCAGTGATCCGATCCCAGGGTAGGGAGGATTGCTGCTTAAAAGTACCTGTCCTGACTAACAAAAGCTTCGGAAGCCAGAAAGCGGTCCAAACGGGAGGCTACCTGGAATCGTTGCCCTCTTCTGTTGTTCCATGTAAAATTTCCATTGACCGTAGGGATATCTACAGGCCTCAGGTCTATTATTAGGTCTCTAAAAAGTGCCATGTCAGGGTCTTCCCTTCTTATGCCTCCTTTTTCTATGATAAGTTCAAGATCATATTGAAATATCCTCCTATCAACCAATACTGTGCATCATGCATTGTTTTGAGTGTGTGTATACCTTGTAAAAGGTCTGCTCGCTCCCCTGGAATTGGAGGTCCGTATACTGTCGCTTCTAGTTTTTGTCCAGTAACCTTTGCTTCTTAGACTAGCATTACCTAAGGTTTTTCCTCCTTCAATCTGTTCTTCAGATTTCTCTGTTTACTCTTACTATTGAGACCTCTAATATTCCAGGAGAGCACCTTCATTAGGTATTTTTAGGGATTTGTTGAAAAACCGTTGTTAACGGCATTATTCTCCCAGTATTTATCAGTGTTTCCCCGAATAGCTGGATTGATTCTTGCAAAGTTCTACGTCCTCTCTTTTTTGCTAGTTTTCGGGGGAGAGTCTTCTTTCCGGCTTCTTGTTCTTTTTCTTGGCTTTCTTTGCGGGCTTGCGTTGTGAGATAATTCTCAAATGTCTCTTTGTACACTTTTTTTTTCTCTGCTGGGATGAAATGATCATCTAGGTTTCTCCATTCAAACAATAGTCGTTTCAGTAGTTTCTCTTCAGCACTCAATTCTTCTTTCGATTGCTCCACCTCCATTGGGGTGAGTTCTGACATTTCATGTTCTTCTGGGTTTCTGGTCTCTTGTCCTGCTTTCCGTTTTGACGACTGGAGTTTCTGCATGACCGTTGTAGATCCTTCGACTTTGCCTTTGTCTACTATTTCCCACATTGTCGATTCTCCTTCCTCCTGTAATACTGTATGTTATCCTTCCTCCTGTAGAACCTCGAATCTATTTTTCGTTGCTGTAGATCATTGAGGGGTTTGCTTTGTGGATGAACCTGGGTCATTATTCCCTGACCGGGAGGATCTTTTGCGTGAACTAATAGGCGTAAAGCCATCCGTTGTTTGTCGAGGTTGCTCTTCTGGTCGATTTGCATGGTGAAGTTGTTGTTGTGCTCCATTTAAGGGACAAGATTTATACAAATGGCCATATTCGTGACAACGTCTGCAGCGAAAAGGGATGTGCTCGTAGTTTATATGTTGTAGCCATACCTTTCCTTCATATTCCAGTTCCATCATCTCTGGGAAAGGTTCCAAAATATTCATGTATACACATATTCGAGCGAAAGAGGTATAGTTTCCACGAGCTGTGGAATCTGCTATTTTAAAAAAGCTACCTAGCGAATTTCCTATACCCTCCAAAATTTCAGGTTCCCAAAAATCGATGGGAAGCCCAAATAACCGTACCCATACAGGAGCTGCCAGAAATTGCTCTTGTTCTGGGTTGTAACATTCCTCCCATTGTCGGAGAAAGAGTCCCGCATTACTGTAAAAATAGGGACCTCCTTCAAAAATACGTTCTTTATCAAGTAAATTAGAAAAAATTACTGTAAAAAATCCTTTCGCCCCAAACTTCAGATCAATGTGACCCTTGGGCTGCCATTTTATTTGTATCCATTTTAACAAATCCTTCTCAGATGGCCAAATGCCTATAAACTTACAGATCAGAGCATGATTCTTCATGTAATTCCTGTATTCGTTTAACTTTGAGAGGGGAATAACAAACCTTGGTTTCTTAGTTGCTCTTAGTAGACATTGACCCTTCATTTTGGCTTGCCAATCTGCCCCTAGAACAGGGCCTGTGCGCTGTTGTGCAGTTGCATGTTGATCAGATCGCAGCGCACGATCTCCAGTTGTAACATTCCGGTAAGAGGGCAGCGTCCCTCCTCCTGAGGAGGTAGCCATGATCAAGACATGGCCACCGAGGCAGCTTCCCGTCGAACCCCTACCCTACGCGAACTTCTGCTTTCTCCTGTCAAAAACCTACCTTGCACGAAAAACCCAACGTTAAGTCACCAAAATCATAATAAAATTTATTTTAAATGTAAGGTTTTTTTTTTTGTTTTTTTTTGTTTTGTTTTGTTTTTTTTTCAATTTGGGAGAACCTTTTTCTTTCATTTAAAAAAAAAACACTTTACAACCAAAATTCAAATGGTTAGGTGGCCTCAACCTGCTAGGGTAAACTAGAGTTGTTGGTCACCTAACTACATTAGAAGCCATCCAAAAAAAGAAATATTTAAGAGTCTTGTTTGGTCAATTTAGTGTGTCCTAAATTGCTACATTAATTTATCAATCCGGGATTCGTAAGCTAATGAAGTGCGACGCACTATATGTGCAAGATAACCTATTTCTTGACTTTTTGTCATTTTTGGTTTTCTAAGGTGAGATGGAAATTCTAAAATAAAAACAAGTATGGTTATGTTTGTTCAAGGAAATGATATCCTCTATAATGATTTACCAACTTGAAACATAAAAAGGAATTTGAAACTTACAGTGACAAAACTTGAAAGGAAATGAAAATGTGCTGCTGAAATGAAAAGGTGCTGCTAGTTTAATAAATCAAAATAGTGAACTATTGAGCATGAAAACCAAACTATTCTTGCTGCTGTCTAAACACAAAAGAAACTATGCTTTAAAGAAATCCAAAATTACAACAAAGTAAATCTAAATCAGATTACATCAACTTGTCTTATGATCCCTCATCATTAGTCCAGCTATGATTTTCGGAAGTAACCATAAACAACTTGAGTAACTGATATCTAACTTGCAGAAAGTAAACTAATATCAAACCATGCATTCATAATTCAATCCCTCACCATCAGTCCAGCTGTGGCTTTCGGAGGCAACTGAAGATGTCATGCACAATTTAATATATCTAAATTTGCAGAAATGAAACTAATACCAAACTACACATTTCATAATACAATCCCTCACCATCAGTCTAGCTGTGGCTTTCGGAGGTAACTGAAGATGTTATGAGCAGTTTAATATATCTAAATTTAACTACTGAAGCAAATGAGCAAAACTGAATTAAACAAAGTAGTACTGAAATTAAACAGAAACTAAGAAAAACAAATTAGCAGCAGAACAATGTTAATTCCATGTCATTAGTCAAAAAGTTATGCAAATGCTCGGGCTGCCTATTTATAACCTGAAACAAGAACACTGATCAGTTAACAATAACAAAAAACATGAAAGACATAAGTAAAATGGAAAGCATGAAAGATTATAAACAGAAATGAAGCATATATACCATGAAAGATGCAACGTATAAACATGTGAATGGATTATGGCACAATGAGCTTTAAAGAAATAAAACAAGAACTATACAATAATGCACAGAACCTTGGCAAGTGCAGGGGCCCTCTACACCAGCCTTGGCAACAATCTTCAAGTACAAATTACGTTTGGAAACAATCTTCTTATATTAAAATGCAGTCATAACAGAAAGGTGATATTACGGCACAGTGGCAACGTAATTACATTACAGAGCTATCTCCAGACTAATCGAGACTAATCTAATATGCGTATACAAACGCGTTATTTATAACAAAAGAAATATAACTGATTCCTAAAGTTTATGCTGATGGAGAACACGTAGACCATTACGTCCACAGATCTAGGATCATGGTCGTATTGAAGAGTAAATCTATGAGGAGTGGATGTTTGAATTCGGCTATGGAGCCGTGTACAGATGTTGATTTTTCCTCCGCAACTCAAAAACGGCCATATGAACCTTCACGTGACACGAAACAGAGTCCTGTCACCGTGGAACTCTACGGTTGACTTCCATTTGGACGCCTTTGACCACAGCCTCTTTAAATGGATTTGCTCGAGCCAATAGGACACGATCCATGTCCACATCATTTCTGACTTGCCCATGTGGCTCGTTTTTCCTGTAGACACCTGTAACATAGAGTTTCACAAAGTGGCTACGGAAAGTTGCAGCAGCTGCGGAAAGTGGCAAGATTCCGCAGCTAGATGAGAAAAATCTAAATCAAACAGCAGACACAAAAATATAATTAAAAACCATGTTAGATGCTCTTTTTCAATTAATATACAATGATATTGACAACTTGGGAGGTTTAGGTGAGTGAAAAAGGTATAGAAAAGTGTATGGAAAAGATGCAGATTTGAGACTCAACATACCCCCACTGTGAAGGTGTTGCATGTCCTCATGCAACCAAAATTTTGATAATCCTTCCTCAGTTCATATGCCTTGACACTTCAGCCAGCACATCCAATCCTCTCCTCCACTTCCTTGGTGCTGCCAACATTCTGGGTTTCTTCATTAAGCACCTAAATTTGATATTAACCGGTGCTCTGCTTAACTTCTGGCATTTCCTTTTCAATTTCTTGTTCTTCTTCTGCCATATTCCCAGGTGTAGCATGGTATTATCATGAATGATTTTGTCCAGTTTTCCTTGTTCCTTCAATGTCTCATTTTCATTTTTGATGTGTCTATTTAAAAGCTCTAGCTCAAAGACTTCATGTTTTAGTGATTGGACTAGATCATCTTGTACTGTGTGAGGCTGGATGGACGAAGTACTAGGACCTGTAGCTGCCTTTTCCAAAGATTCTATATAGTCATATACTTCTTGCTGCTTGGGGTCTATATCAGGTGTCATTTTTATTGGGCTGTCCCCAAAATGCGGTGAAGGAGATTTATCTTCAAAATCTGGCTGAGAAGGGCTCACATCAACATCTTGCTGAGAATGGAATGGACTATGTTCAATGTCTGACGGAGAATGAAATGAACCAGGTTCACTAACTGACTGAGAGTGAGATGGACTATGGTCAGCTGGGGACTGTTCAGATGTTTCCTCTCCTAAATCAATGAAATGAGGACCCTTCATTTGTGTTTTCCTCAATTTTCCCTTAAGTCTGCTGCTTCTTCTCACACGTTGTGGTACACTATCCTTTTGTTTTTGTTTTCCTTTCTCTGTCTTCTTGGACATAGATGACTATTTTTGAAGATAAACTAATCTTTCAGATAACACTTGATGATCTTCTTCTTCGGAAGAAGGAGTTTGATGTATAACCTCAATAGTTTTTCTCTCTTTTGGTGTTATTGGCTTCTCACCCTTGATTTATTTCTTCTTCCTCTTTGACAGTCTCTCTTCCCTATCAGTTCTTTCAATTGTAGTAGTAGGAGTATTTTGAATTTCATCAATTGTTCTTTTTCTCCTACTTTTTCTTGCTGTGCTACCTTCAGGAATTTCTTGAGTAGGATTAATTTGAGTTTCATCATTTATTATTTTTCTTCTACTCCTTCTTGTTGTACTACCGTCAGGAATTTCTTGAGGTTCCTCAAAGAAATTTCTAATCAGAAATTGTTTCCATGTGTGTTTCTTCTCCTTTAACTCTTTTTCAATCAAAATTTTGACAAGACCGTGGTGATATAGATGTGGTTCTACATCTCCTAAATGCTTCTGAACAGTCACAAACATTTTCTTCAAACTATTTAATAGAAAATATGGGAGATTGAGAGTTTGATTATCTAGAAAATTCATCAGCAATCTGGTGTGGTACATATACATGGACCCAAAACGACCTTCACAGGTAATGAATTTCTGAAAAACTAGCAGCAAAGTATCCCATTCCTCTTTCAATTCATGAACAGGAATTCCTCTTTTAAAAATAGTTATGTCCATACCTTGGTTTCGTAAGATTGTTCTCCAGGCTTCATCACTGATGCTTTTATTATTAAACCAATGCTCACCCTCTTGAATAAGTTCCGTGGCAGATGCTATAGATGCCTCGTTCACCGCAAACTTAAGGTCTCCAATCTCTACTTCTAGGCCATTGAATGACCTTGCAAATGTTTTTGTTACTTCTTTATGATAACCTATGAACTTTTGGATAAAATGCAGCCACTTTTCTTTCTTCAATATATCCCTTACTTGCGGATATCCCTCCATGAACTTAGGTCCTTCCGGTTCCGCTCTTAGCAATTTACCCATTCTTCTTTCTGCTCTTCACAAATTTTCTTGCGTGAGGGTTCAATGGGAATAGAACGGCTGTATGCATGGAGATGAGCACAATGAATGTGGGTAGATATCAGAGAGTGGGTATACAGACTATAGCGTAATAGAGAACGAAATGGAGTGAGATAGAATAGAGAGGGGTTTTCGTGAGCACGACAGAGATACGGCTGTGAGATTAACAGAGTATAACACATCCGGCAGTGTTTTGAAATTTGGTGGCTGCGAAATAAATGTGAGCATGTTTAAACAACGGCTATGGATTTATGCGGCTGTAAGAGTCCATGGTCAAATCAATTACGTCTCATTGTCACCGGTGGAATATCGAAATATGAGTGAAGATCGGGGTTTAATTATGGAACCGTTTGAGAATGAATGTGGGAGGATCGTATGGAGATCGTGAAAGGGTTACGAAAGTTGTCAATATAATGATTTCACATAATGGATGGAGCTTATGGTTTAGAACTATATAAAAATGTGTTTTTCAATGCTATTTGAAATGAATTTTACTCATACCTTGGAATATTTTGCCTTTTCCCTTGGTCTTCAACTAGTTGCTCTTTATTGGTGTCTTGAATGCTCCATGTCTTCATTTTTGATCCTCTCACCTGCATTTTATTTCATGATTATGGAAATAACATATGGCTGTACATTCTTTTGAAAACAGAGTGGTAGCTGCGGAATCTGCTTCTGGATGTGGAAACTGGAGTCAGCTGTGGAAACAGATGTCAGCTGCGGAAACTGACACAACTATTATTTGGATGAATGGAGATGAACAGATGACAAATGACCAGATGGAAACAGTCATGAAAAAGAATTTTATTGATGAAATGGAATGAAATAGATAAAATGAAGTGGAATGGAGTGAAATGAAGTGAAATGAAATTGAATGGAATGGAATGGGTGGTCACAAAACTTGCGAAATGAAAGAGAATTTTTTTTTTGGAAAATATAGAGTGTCAGGTGTTCCTGATTTTCACCCTATATTTTCTGTATAAGACTGCCAATCAGTGATTGGTTTTCAGGCTTATACATTTTTATTTTTATTTTTTAAATTGAATAGAACAAAAGCTATGCTGGTGGAGAAGAAGAATTCTTCTGTACCAGCCTGATTGCAGAACTTTCTTGAAACATTTTGAAAAAATCCTCTTTTGAGAGTGGCTTATGATAAACTTTAAATCTATGGCCATTCACAATAAGAGGAGTTTGAAACTCATCAATGGTCTTGATTCTTACCGCTCCATTGTTAAAGATCTTGTCAATCTCATATGGCCCAAGCCAATGAGTCTGAAATTTTCCTTGAAAATCTTTAAACTTGGAATCAAATAACAATGCCCAATCTCCTTCTTGAAACTTATTTTCTTTGATGTACTTGTCATGCCATTTAGCTCTTTGATATTGAACTAGATCAGTTCTTAGAATTGCCTCTTGTCTGATCTCATCTAGCTCATTCAATTGCTCCAGTCTATGCTTTTGGGCTTCTGATAAGTCCATCCCCAACTGAACTGCTATCTTGAAGGTCTTGACTTGGAACTCAATGGGGAGCAAGACTTCTTTCCCATAAACAAGTTCATAGGGAGAATGTCCTATTGTATTTCTCCATGTAGTTTTGTAGGCCCACAAGGCTTCAGGAAGCCTTTCTGCCCAATCTCTTCTATGTAGATGAATAGTTTTGGTGATGATACTTTCAAGAACTTTGTTTGTGGACTCCACTTGACCATTTGCTTGTGGATGGTAAGGAGTAGATCTTCTGTGCTTGATTTTGTATTCTTCCATCAACTTCTCCACGAAATTGGATGTGAATTGGCTCCCCTGATCTGTCACAATTTCTCTTGGAACACCAAAGCGAGTAAAAATATCCTCATAAAGAAAATGAACAACTGAATTTTCAGTAGCAGATACTAATGCTTTGGCTTCTACCCATTTAGTAACATAATCAGTACAAACCAATATATACTTCTTTTGCTTAGATGGAAATGAGTACCTGTGGTTGCAATGGCATTTCATTTGAAAGGGTAGGTTTCCCTACTCTTTGGCAGCTATCACACCTTTTGACATATTGTTTTGCATCTTTAAAGAGGGAAGGCCAATAATATCCTAAAGAGAGGATTTTATAGGCCGTCCTTTTGTCTACAAAGTGTCTGCCGTATGGTTCATCATGACATGCCTTAAGAATATCAGGCATTTCATCTTCCCTGACACATCTTCTGATCACAAGATCTGGCCCTGTTTTAAACAATTCGTTAGAAATCCATGAATATTTTGAACTCTCCTGAATAATTTTTCGTTTTTTACTTGGAAATAAATGTGAAGGCAGTTTCCCTATAACCAAATAGTTAGCAATATCTACATACCAAGGAGTCTTAATAGTTACTGCAAACAAGTATTCATCAGGAAACTTATCCTCTACAGGAGAATCTTCTTTAGTATTCTGAATTCTAGACAAGAAATCAGCTACTGTATTCTGTTTTCTTGGTCTATCCAACACAGTAATATTGAATTCTTGTAAAAGTAAGAGCCATCTTGTCTCTCTTCCATTAGTAACAGGTTTGTTCATTAAATATCTAATTGCAGAATGGTCAGTATGAATAAAATTTTCATAGCCTGTTATGTAATGTCTAAACTTATTAATTGCATGACCAACAGCTAAAAACTCTTTTTCAGTCACAATATAGTTCAACTCTGTGGGAGTCAAATTTTTACTGGTATAATAAATGGCATAAGGAACTAAATCTTTTTGACCCAACACAGCTCCTAAAGCTGTATCTGAAGCATCTGTAGAAATATGGAAAGGGAGTTTCCAATTTCGTCCTCTCAAGATAGGTGCTTCAGATATTTGTGTTTTCAAAGTTTCAAAAGTTGATTGACAATCAGGATCCCATTTAAATTCACAGTCTTTTGTAAGCAATTTGAAGAGTGGAGATGAAATTTTAGTGAAGTTTTCTATAAATCTTCTATAGTAACCAGTAAATCCTAGAAAACTTCTAACATCTCAACTCTTTTTCAGTCACAATATAGTTCAACTCTGTGGGAGTCAAATTTTTACTGGTATAATAAATGGCATAAGGAACTAAATCTTTTTGACCCAACACAGCTCCTAAAGCTGTATCTGAAGCATCTGTAGAAATATGGAAAGGGAGTTTCCAATTTCGTCCTCTCAAGATAGGTGCTTCAGATATTTGTGTTTTCAAAGTTTCAAAAGTTGATTGACAATCAGGATCCCATTTAAATTCACAGTCTTTTGTAAGCAATTTGAAGAGTGGAGATGAAATTTTAGTGAAGTTTTCTATAAATCTTCTATAGTAACCAGTAAATCCTAGAAAACTTCTAACATCTCTTTGACAATTTGGAATAGGCAACTTGGAGATGACTTCAACTTTCGATCTATCAACCTTAATCCCATCTCCCGAAATATGATGTCCTAAAACAATCCCTTCAGTAAACATCATAAAGCAATTTTCATGGCTTAATGAAAGGTTTGTTTCTTTACATATTATGAGAACTTTTTCCAAATTTTCTAATGCCTCTTCAAATGAATTACCATAAACTGTAAAATCATCCATATAAACCTCTACACAATCATGGATTAGATCAGAAAAAAATCCTAGTACTGCTCTTTGGAATGTTGCTGGTGCATTACATAACCCAAAAGGAATCACTCGGTAGGCAAAAGTTCCCCATGGACAAGTAAATGTGGTCTTATCTTGATCTTCAGGTGCTACCTGAATTTGATTATAGCCACTAAAACCATCCAAAAATGAAAAGTACTTTTTACCCGCTAATGTATCTAATACCTGATCGATAAAAGGCAAAGGAAAGTGATCCTTCAAAGTTGCTTTGTTCAATTCCCTGTAATCAATGCATACCCTCCATTTACCATTCTCTTTAGGTACTATAACCAAAGGAGAAACCCATCGGCTATCTGAAATTGGATAAATGAAGTTTACATTGAGTAGTTTTTGGAGCTCTTCTTTCACTATCTCCCTAAGATTTGGATTCATCCTTCTTTGAGGTTGTCTGATTGGTCTACTGCTTTCCTCAATATAGATATGATGGATGCAAGTCTTAGGATCAATACCTTTCATGTCAGTATACTCCCATGCAAATGCAGTAGAATGTTTTTGCAAGATTTTGGTTAGTTCTTCTTGCTGTGACTTTTCCAAATGTTTGTTGATATTTAATGTTTTTCCTGGAAAAATCTCAATAGTAGAACTACCAAACTCTTCCATAGAGTAAAGAGACATTTGTCTTGATGATAAATATTCTATGTCGGATTCCAACTGAAATTGTGTGGGGTCATATTCTGAAGATGTCTCAAAATTTTCTATTGTGTTCAGAATTTGACTATCCTCACTGATTTCGGAAATGGTAAAGACAGGTTGTATAGTGTCCTCATCATCAACCCATTCATTGTCTCCTACTTCTGTGATTGCTTTTGCTGGAGGATACAAATTGAATTTCTTTGTCGAATTACCATTAGAAATGTACATATCCCCAGATCTACAACTAATAAAAGCATCAGCTGTGGCTAGCCAAGGTCTTCCTAAGATAAGTGGATGCCCTCCTAGATTACTTTTGGGAGTCAAAATCATAAAATCTACCGGATATTCCCAAGAATCTAAGGAGACTGAAATATCTTCTAATACACCATCTGGTTTAATAATGGATCGATCTGCAAGTTGCAGTAAAGTAGATGTAAAAAGAAGGTTAGGAAGTTTTGGCTGGTCCATAGTCTGTCTACTCATAATGTTGACATCAGCCCCTAAGTCAATCAATGTGTTTGGAATTTCTATCCCATTTATATGTGTCTTGACAATTGGACTTCCTGGATCTACATACTTCCGCATGGTAATTTTTCCCATCATAATATCTGAAATCTTTCCTACCAGGTAAATTCTTCTTGTGTCTTTTAGTTTCCTTCCTGGTCTTTTGAAACTCAACTCCTTTATTGTTTTTGCTAGAATAGGAATCTCTCGAATGGCTTGTAACAAGGGAATCTTGATACAAACATTATTCAATTCATCTAGAAAGTCATAGTTAGGCAACAAGATTTGTTTTTCCACCCCCTTGTCAATTTGTAGTCTTTCAAGAAAAGGAGGTGTAGATAAAGATGCAGGTTGCTCAACTATAGGAGTTGTGGGGGTTAACTTTTCTTTTTCTTTTTGAATGCTTGAATTTTGAAGAGATGCTTCCTCAGAACCCTTATTGACTTGAAGAGAATCCTCCTCAGAGGTATCTTGCTCTTGAATATCTATAGAAGGTTTTTCTAAAACTCTACCAGATCTAAATTGTAAATCGTTGAGAGGAACAATCATATAGGTAGGAAATTGTTGCCCTTCTACCATGTAAGTATTCTGAGGATTCTTATTGTTAGGATTTGGCAATGGCTGAGCTGGAAGTTGATTTGTCTTTTGTTGGTATGGGAGCATGAGTTGAGGATTTGGATTTTGTTGAGAAGGTTTTTGTTGTGGAAATGGCAATGAAAGTTGTGGATTTACATTTGGAAGTTGTGGAGCTTGTTGATTTTGAAAAGATGGAGGATATTGATAAAATTGAGCAAATCTCCCATAAGGATTTTGCATCCCTTGTACCCATGGCTGATATGAATTTTGATGTTGGGGCCAAGGTTGTTGCCAAGGATTCCAATTTGGTGGGTTTTGAAGATTCATAGGGTTGTTAAACCCTTGAGTTTTTTGTCCCTGCCAAGGTCTTCTTGCAACAAAACAGAGAGATTCTACTGAATTTGGGTCTTCTTGAAAGACAACTTTGAGTCCAGGAATTGAAGGAAAATCCTTGATCTCATGATTCTCTGAGAAAATCATACATGTTTCTACAACTTTTGCATCCAAGGGACATTCCCTTAAAGCATGTTTCTTCCTACATTTTGGACAAAAGATGGCTAGAGCATCTATTTATGCTTTCTGCTTGTTTTGGATTTTAAAGGTGTCTAGTTGTTCACTAAGGCTCCCTAAGATATCAGTTTTGAACTCATCAAGCATGTTACCAATCTCTACCCTACTTACTGATCCAGTTGCAGATTTGTTAGCCCTAATAAGAGAAGGATCCCTAGGCCCTTTTCCTGTTTTAGATTTTCCTCTTGAGAGATGGACACATAG
The DNA here is from genome assembly GCA_034641835.2 of Pinus albicaulis. Lineage (NCBI taxonomy): Eukaryota > Viridiplantae > Streptophyta > Pinopsida > Pinales > Pinaceae > Pinus > Pinus albicaulis. The sequence continues at coordinate 222,597,848 of CM076579.1, forward strand.
TTCTCTTATGTCACGAAGTGGAAGTTGAGAAATGTCTCCTTTCCCCATCATGTTTAAAATATCTATCCATTCATCTCTAATGGCTTTTAATATGAGGGCTTTCAAGGTTTCATCATCTAAGTTTCTCATCTTTGCTCTTTTTAAGTCGTATTGAAATCTTTCAATTAAATCTTCCAAGTTTTCATCTTCTTTTTGCATCATTTTGAATACCTCATCCTTGTGATTGGTGGGCATACAATAGTCCAAGTATCTATCCAAAAATGTTTGTTTCATATCATTCCAAGTCCTAATAGATTGAGTGGCTAATCCCATGAAACATTTCAAAGCAGCTCCCTTCAAAGTTGAAGGAAATAGTTTGAGTTTTTGAGAGTCTTCCATATAGTCATAAGTTCGGCACACGACTTCAAACTCAAACAGAAATTTTTCAGGATCCTCACTTCGCAATCCATAAAAGTTAGGGAGGACATATGGTGAGATATTTTTCATTGTTGTATGAGTTTCCTCATCAACTATAGGGAATCCAAACAAGTTGTCTCTTTCCCTATTTCTACCATTATTTCCTTCACCATTGTTGTCTCCATTGTTTCCTCCTCTTCTACCTCTACCTCTACCTCCATCTATTACTTCCTCTGCCATGATATTTTCTTTAGAGTCCTTAAAGTCCTCTAGTTCTTCTATCGAGGGAGGATGAGAGAGAGTCTCTTTGTTTTCTAAATGGGATTTAGTAGGTGGTATAGGAGAGTCCTCTAATTCAGCTGCTCCTTGAATTCCAAAAATCTTAAGGCTAGGGGTAGATGGTGGTGAATCTGGTCTATGCCTTGAAGAATATGGAGTTGTGAAAATCGAACTCTTGGCTTTAGCTATAAACCTTCCCCTAGAATCTCTTGCTCTATGCATGTCATTTTTTTATTTTTATTTAAAAAAAAAAAGAAGTTGGGTTAATAATTCTCTTTCTGATCTTCCAGATCACACTAGGTGCAAGAAGAGAGCATACTTAAGAAATTACTAAACCAATAACTCTCTTTTCTGATCCTCTAGATCACACTAGGTGCAAGAGGAGAGCATACTTCAAGAAGTTATCAAGTTTTTCCCTTCTTTTATGATTTTTTTTTTTTTTTTAAGAAATTGGCTACCTAGTTACACTTCCCCGGCAACGGCGCCAAAATGTTTGGTCAATTTAGTGTGTCCTAAATTGCTACATTAATTTATCAATCCGGGATTCATAAGCTGATGAAGTGTGGTGCACTATATGTGCAAGATAACCTATTTCTTAACTTTTTGTCGTTTTTGGTTTTCTAAGGTGAGATGGAAATTCTAAAATAAAAACAAGTATGGTTATGTTTGTTCAAGGAAATGATATCCTCTATAATTATTTACCAACTTGAAACTTAGAAAGGAATTTGAAACTTACAATGACAAAACTTGAAAGGAAATGAAAATGTGCTGCTGAAATGAAAAGGTGCTGCTAGTCTAATAAATCAAAATAGTGAACTATTGAGCATGAAAACCAAACTATTCTTGTTGTTGTCTAAACAAAAAAGAAACTATGCTTTAAAGAAATCCAAAATTACAACAAAGTAAATCTAAATCAGATTACATCAACTTGTCTTCTGATCCCTCATCATTAGTCCATCTATGATTTTCGGAAGTAACCATAAAAAACTTGAGTAACTGATATCTAACTTGCAGAAAGTAAACTAATATCAAACCATACATTCATAATTCAATCCCTCACCATCAGTCCAGCTGTGGCTTTCGGAGGTAACTGAAGATGTCATGCACAATTTAATATTTCTAACTTGCGGAAAGGAAACTAATACCAAACTACACATTTCATAATACAATCCCTCACCATCAGTCCAGCTGTGGCTTTCGGAGGCAACTGAAGATGTTATGAGAAGTTTAATATATCTAAATTTAACTACTGAAGCAAATGAGCAAAACTGAATTAAACAAAGCAGTACTGAAATTAAACAGAAACTAAGAAAAGAAAATTAGCAGCAGAACAATGTTAATTTCATGTCATTAGTCAAAAAGTTATGCAAATGCCCGGGCTGCCTATCTATAACCTGAAACAAGAACACTGATCAGTAATCAATAACATAAAACATGAAAGACAGAAGTGAAATGGAAAGCATGAAAGTTTATAAACAGAAATGAAGCATATATACCATGAAAGATGCAACGTATAAACATGTGAATGGATTATGGCACAATGAGCTTTAAAGAAATAAAATAAGAACTATACAATAATGCACAGAACCTTGGCAAGTGCAGGGGCCCTCTACACCAGCCTTGGCAACAATCTTCAAGTACGAATTACGTTTGGAAACAATCTTCTTATATTAAAATGCAGTCATAACAGAAAGGTGATATTACGGCACAAGTGCAACGTAATTACATTACAGAGCAGACTAATAAAAGATAACAGAGACTAATCTAATATGCGTATACAAACGCGTTATTTATAACAAAAGAAATATAACTGATTCCTAAAGTTTATGCTGATGGAGAACACGTAGACCGTTACGTCCACAGATCTAGGATCATGGCCATATTGAAGAGTAAATCTATGAGGAGTGGATGTTTGAATTCAGCTATGGAGCCGTGTAAAAATGTTGATTTGTCCTCTGCAACTCAGAAACGACCATATGAACCTTCACGTGACACGAAACAGAGTCCTTTCACTGTGGAACTCTACGGTTGACTTACATTTGGACACCTTTGACCACAGCCTCTTTAAATGGATTTGCTCGAGCCAATAGGACATGATCCATGTCCACATCATTTCTGACTTTCCCATGTGGCTCGTTTTTCTTGTAGACACCTGTAACATAGAGTTTCACAAAATGGTTGTGGAAAGTTGCAGCAGCTGCGGAAAGTGGCAAGATTCTGTAGCTAGATGAGCAAAATCTAAATCAAACAGCAGACAAAAAAATATAATTAAAAACCATGTTAGATGCTCTTTTTCAATTAATATACAATGATATTGACAACTTGGGAGGTTCAGGTGAGTGAAAAAGGTATAGAAAAGTGTATGGAAAAGATGCAGATTTGAGACTCAACAAGTCTCTAGCAAAGCTATATATGTTTGAGTATCTTTAAGCCCTCTATAATGTAAATAACTAAAACCAAATAGCATAATTTGCAAGTTCTTCATATTACAAAATTTAACGCGAAAAATAATCCAAACAATCCATTAGTCATCAAATGAGTTCATTGGAGTTGGGGTCCTTCACACTTGAACCATGAAATTTTATCTAAGGGAGACAGGGAATATGTTTCTCAATGTGACTAAGGTGGGCATTCTGTTGCTGAAACTAGCACTGAATTAGTTGAAATTCCTTATGAATTTTCGGTAGGCCATGATTAGTCTTGGAAGAGTTAGGTGAAGGGCTGACCAAGGCTTTGGCTACTATATTCCTCATTTGCTAGTAGAGGTAGAAAATCTACTTATATTTGAAGGACTTGCCTCTGGAGTGACCCTGGTCTGGTACAAAGTTGCATCATTCTTCCAAATCTATCTCTTCACCTACTGCCTGTTGATTTAACTTTGCTTCCCAACATGAAATTAACTGACGAACCTACATTAGAGTGCATGTATACAAGGATTGAGATGTGTCTTGAATGGGTCCCGAAGTGGATTCGCTGCCCTTGCCCGTAGCTTGGCGAGGCTGGGTTTGGCTACTACCACCGTTATGCCCTACATTTCTACCTCACCCGCAACCTCCACTATCCGGGCAACTTTTCAAAAAGGAGGGGGAAACCGTAGTGCCACTTAAACAAACACAGTAATAATATGAAAACCCAAGAAACAAATCCAAGACCTCAAACTCGCAATGGATAACAATCTTAATGTCCAAGTACACAATGTAAAGCAAACTTGTAAGGATAAAACAACATAGATCCATATAACTATGAGTATTAAAGCGATTAACCCAAAACTTTCCTCTGGGAATGATTTGGGTTTGTCGCAAGAGGCTAGAAACAACAACCCAAGGCTCCCCGAATCATCTTAAGGAAAGATACAAAGTCAAATCAGGAGGGACCTTACCCAGAAAGCCCTGATTCTTATCAACCCGCAAAAAAACAAACAAGAAAGGAAATAAACACAATCATATATGCATGAGATATATATTAAATTTGAGATGAGAAAACTCAAATACATCCCCATGCGAGATAGAAATATTCCAAAGTAGACAAAAACAATAGTACAATATTCTGACAATCCATCATAAGAACTGAATTTTTCCTTCCATAATTCATGGATGAACTTTCAGCTGACTCAAGGAATCGAATTATAAACACTTCCCCATCGAGAAATCAAATGAATTGGGCTCACATGGAAAGGAATATATGGGAGACTTAGAAAAATAACATATCCACTATGGTTAATCATAGGAGAAAGGGAGCCATCTATACTAGGTGGCAGACTGTGTGGAACTCCTTCATGTTTTTGTAGCAGGATTGTCGAAAACCATGTAGCCATTCCAATTACAAGAACAAGAATACTCTTGTTTTATCCTTGAGAACTACCTTCATAAAACCTCGACACAGAGGTGAACCTTCGACCTTCACCTGAGACATTAATGAGATGCATGTGCATTGCCACGTTGCAATACAGATCAAATGTGTGAGGGATGTAATGAGCCACCCTCTATCCCTTCCTTTCATTGCATTAATGAACCTGGATCAAGGGGAAAATTAAAATATTTTAAATTATTTATTATCTTTTATTTATTTTCAAAAGTGATTTTTTTTTTTTTTTTTTTTGAAAAATATCAATATTACGAAAATTCTACAAGTTAAATAAAATAATCTAAGATCACCAATACTTTTACTTTTTAAATGTCTCTTATGTAATCGCAATAATTTTCAATTTAAGAATATGTATAAAGTTAGTAACTTTTTTAAATTATTGACTTACAGAAATTATGGGGAGAGGATTTAAGAAATTTTTATTTATTTATTTATTTTGAAAGAAAATATATCAAATATTTGAGATTTGATATACTAAAATTGGTTTTAATGCATAAAATTAATTTATACAAATTAATTTATGTAAATTTAATTTTGAGATAAATCAGTTGTGGATATTGATGAGCCTCAGTATTGCAACAAGAATGTTGCAACTCCCAAGGCTACCAACTTTAATTATCAGCCCAAGGTTCGTATAAACTTAAGAGGTATCGACACTATATGTTCAGCAGACAATGTGTCCTTCTTTTGTTGATCTGATGTAATGGAGTGAATGTCATAAACTCAGATCCTAAACTATTTGCATAAATGAAAATTTTTCTTTGAAAATAAACTAATCCTAGGAATGAACAACAATTTGTAACTGAAATCCTAAGAGCATGAATTCAAATAAAAAGACCTAATATACTTTGGGAAAATGAATGTCCTAAGTGATGTTTATTCTTCCTCAGTCATGTATTTAGATTCTAGGGGCCATGATTCAAGCTTAAGAGACAAAAACAAAGCTGTGGGAGATAATTTGGTCGATTTTACACATGCTACAAGAGTGCTACCGGAAGTTCTATTTTTGCTACAGGAAGTTTTGTTTTGGAGATAACTCACCGAATGAATAACTAAATCAAATTAAAATGGGATGGGATAAATTTTGGTCTTCATTCCAAGTGAAATCACTCCAAAATACCCATGTTAATGCATGCTAAAAAATAACAGAAAATTACTACTCTAAAATATGGAAATTCAAGAACTAGTGAGCTAGTTAATCTATCAAATTCCTAACCTAATCAAGTGAAAATGAAATGGGGTAGATTTTGTTATTAAATTTAAGATTATTATAGACTAATTCAATTGGAATCAAATCAAATGAATCTCAGTAACCCATTATAAAAAATAGCAGAAATTTACTATTATTTCACTACAAGACATTTCCATAAATCTTGTATTCATGAACTAGTAACCAAATCCAAGTAGCTTAATGATTATTATGACCTTCCAACGTTATTCTAAGGATGAATATTGCTTTTAAATATGCAATAAACCTACAAAATAACTTCAATAATTTAACTCAATCCTATAGCAAGAAAATAAATAATACTAAATACATAAATATGAAAAAAAAAAGATATGCAAGTGAATACGAAGTGAAAAGAACATAAATGTGCAAGAGAGCTTTGAGGCTCCTTGGATGGCCAAGCCTAAGGTGGAATCAGATTCATATGGAAGAAACCAAACCTTAGAAGCTAAAAAAGTCACCAATATTAATTATTGAATCAGTTTAAGTACATCCCTGCAAGAAAGGAAAGTGGAACTGCTAGACAACAAGTTTTCTCTACAATAAGACTAAATAATACTCGCCACTAGAGGCCAATTCAAATTGGTACTTATACAAAATCACGAGAAATCATTCTCCTTGAAAGGAGGAAGCTTTCCACTCCAAAATCACTCGAATAGTGGATCTGGTTCCCAACACTAGGAATCTACATTAAATGACAGGGAACACATTCCTAGATTTTCTCAATCACTAGTGCTCCAAAATTGCTCCAAAATTTCTCAATAATTTCATGATATTTTGTTCATTTATTCTCAAATCTTGATCCTCCTGTAGTAGGGAGAAAGTCCCTAAAATATCTCGTTATCCAAATATTCACAATCTACCCAATATTCTCACAATATTCTTCAAAAATAAATAATATTAGTTACATATACACAATTATCTCTAAACCTTCCTAAGAACATATTAAAGCTAAAAAAAAATATAAAGTGTAGGAGAGACTTAATATATATTTTATGTGCCTAAGAAAAGTTAGATTTGCATTAAATTATGTCTAATTTAGAGGCCCATCATACCCCCCTACTGAAACTCTTGCTCATCCTCTGAGCAACCCATTTATCGTCTTTTCCCTATGGTTCCTCATCTATGCTGGGCTATTTCATTCTTTGTTTATTGGTCCATGTGTTGCTCCTCCTAATGATATTCTGGCTATTATTATATTTTCATTTCTTTCCCTATCTCAGTTTCCCATTGAACTTCTAATGTAGGTTCATGCTGCTTCTTTCTCTCAATAGATTATTCAACTGTAACGACTCATATTTTTTAGGGTAACTCCTTCCTTTTGGTTCATGTCCTTTTCCACTTGAATCTTGTAAATCGACTTCAACCTCAAGTGAAACCTCATCATGATACCCCCTTAGACTTTCAAAGAATCCCATCTCTCTAAAATTTTAGAAAATGGTAAAATCTTTAGGATGTTGACAGATTCCCTCTATGCTGATGGGTTTTATCTTGTTAGATCCCCCCCAATATTTGTAGACTACGAATTATGTGAATTTCGTGTGCAATGCTATCGTATTAATTATACTACTTAGTTTTTAATTTATAGGAGTTTATGTGTCCTCGATACCTCCCAAAACACACATGAAGTTTCCCCGCAATGCCTTTTCTTTCCAGCCTTTGTAAAAATTCTCTCAACCAAAAAACAAGCAACATATTGGAAAAGAGGGGATGCTATAGGAAACATGGTTTCCTATAGTAGCTCTGAAGTTTCTTGTAGTAGCTCTAAAGCAGGAATAATTTTGATAATGGTGGCCTCAATTTTCAATTGCATGAGTGATTTTTGGATTCTTGGCCATTACACATCATACTATTCTTTAAATTTTTATGAACACCCTTGAATAGAAATCTCAATTCTCTTTGCTCTTTAAATTTTGAAATTGAAAACACTTAACACATAGGACTTTATTCTTATAGAGGGTGAAATGATGGTGAATAACCTAAAGCAAAAGAAAGGAATGATGTGAAACTAACTTGGATACCTTTCACCTTTGGAGAATTTACCATTATGCAACCCAAAATGCTTGTAGCAAATCCTTTGCATCTCTATTGTGTTTTGTTGTGCCTTTTAACAATTAATCAATCATTGTCCAACACCCTAGTAGTAAGTTCTTCTCTTACAACCCTGTGTTAACTTTATGTAGAAAATTTGTTCTTCATATAGAAACTTCTTGTAGAAAACCTTGTTCCTGTAGTAGCTCTATTTCGATTGTAACAACTAATATTTGCATGACAAGCAGTGGTGGGTCCACTTTTTATTTTTTTATTATTATTTTTCTCTTTTTTCAGATAAATAATTTTTTTTCATTGCATGCAAGATAAACTCAGTTTTTTTTTTTTTTTAAAACTGAGTTTGTCATCAGTTAACCCTTGGCAATCCTTGTCTTCCATCACAACTAACTTCTTACTACCCACTTTCTCAAGTCTTCTTCACTTTTTTCTTGTTCCTCTCCCACATGTGTATGTGTATTGGTGGAAAAATGAAAATAAATTCTAGATAAGGTCGAGGTTTCTCTGCTACTGATTTTGGCTATAAAAAAACTTTCCTTCTCATACTGTTAATATTTTCTTAAGCTACAATAGATTTGAAGGGTGAGGTTAGAAAGTTGCATAACTGAGTTGTTAGTATGAATCTTTTGTCGAAGTGTACGAAAAAATACCACTTTAGCTATGCATAACTTATATCCCTAACATCAAATATGGCTGCCAATATCTTCAGATATGCAGTTAGTTGATCATGAAAAGTGCTTCAAAAAATCAGATCTATGCATATAGAGACATTAAGCAGTAAAAATAAGGTTTTTCTCCATACATCCAATAGACAAGACAACAAAAAATTTTGAAAGAATTTTTTGTATTAAGGGCACCTGGGAGGAAAACAAGAAGGTGTTTCCAATTCTCCTCAATGGGATGGGTTCTTGGAAGTCCTCAGCACTTCAGATCTAGCATTTCTCTCTCCTGTTGGTGTAGAAAACCCAGACAAAGATAGAACTCTAAGGGAGCTCACACAACAAATAATGGAAAATATGACAATGAAAATGGCTCAAAGTCAGACCAAGAGTTTAGATCCAGAGTGATCTAATAGGCAACAAAAGGTGAAGAATGGTAGGAAAAACCCTCCTATTTATAACAAAATATTGGGTCATTCTAGATCTTGGTGCATGATTAAAATAGCATTAACCAAATCTAGATCCACCTTTTATGGAATATTTTATTATATTTGTTGGAGGGAAAAAGTATTTGACTTGGGTCAAATCCCTTTATTTCTAAATAATAAATAAATAAATGATTTATTTATCATTTTAAGGAAGTGGTTGAAGGATAATCAAATAAATAATGATTTGTTTAATTATTTATGGGTGATTTAGTCATATTTAACAAGGAATATTATTTAAATAAGATTTAAATAATTATTCTTAGAAAATAATAAGATAAATAAAGATTTATCTAATTAATTTCTTTGTTTTGGGTTAAACATGACCAGGAATAATAATTAAATTATTGTTTAATTAATTATTACTTGAGGAAAATAAAACAAATATAGGTTTGTTTAATATTTCCTTTTGGGGTTTCCTGTTTAGACCATAAACAACCTAATAAATGTGTTTTATTAAGTTATTTTACATAGTAAAAGCAATTTTACTTAGGGTAAAATTGGTCTTACATGGTGTACTTGGGTCCATCTAATGGTAGTAGGTTAGATGACCAAAAAATGGTGTAACAGATTTCCCCCTAGCGTGTGATTGTTAGGAGAAAATCATATGACCAAAGTACGTTGTAAGAACTCAACTACCAGACATCAAAAGGGAAGTCAGAGAGAGAAATGTGTGGTAGACTAATGTGCTGAAGAACTAGACCCCGAGGAGACGAGACTTACAGGTGCAACAAGTCTCTTTTTATGAGAGGGTACCTATGTTAAAGGCGGTGGGGGAGGCATACCTATGCCCACCGAGAAAAAGTACAAAAGAATAGTGTGTCCATTAAACAAGGGACCGAACCATAAGTTACAGCCGGCATAAACATGAGCCAGATAGAAATACAATGAGGGATCCCATATACATGCTGTGCCTGGGATAATAGCCAGGCCTTATACAATAATATCTGAGTACATAAGATACAAATACAACCCAAATGCCCCCTATGAGCGGGGAAGGGCTCACAATAATCTGAATGATACATGAAAATCAAAGAGGCGCTGCAAGCGGCTAAGGCCGGCATCATCAAATATATGGAGCTGCATCGAAGGTGTTAGTATGAATCCTTTGTCGAAGTGTATGAAAAAGGACCACTTTAGCCATGCATAACTAATAGCCCTAACAACAAATGTGGCTGCCAATATATTCAGATCTACAATTAGTTGATCAAGAAAAGAGCTGCAAAAAACCAAATCTATGCATAGAAAGACATTAAACAGTAAAAAGAAGGGTTTGCTCCATATACCAATAGACAAGACAAGAACAATTTTTGAAATAACTTTTGTATTAAGGGCACCTGGGAGGAAAAAAAGAAGGCATATCCAATTCTCCTCAATGGGATGGGTTCTTGGAAGTCCTTAGCACTTCAGATCTAGAATCTCTCTCTCTTGTTGGTGTAGAAAACCCAATGCAAAGAATAGAGCTCAAAGGGAGCTCACACAGCAAATAATGGAAAAATGTGACCAAATGTATAGATCCAGAGTGATCTAATAGGCAACAAAAGGTGAAGAATGGTAGGAAAAACCCTCCTATTTATAGAAAAATATTGGGTCATTCTAGATCTTGGTGCATGATTAAAATAATGTTAACCAAATCTAGATCCACCTTTTATGGAATATTTTATTATATTTGTTGGAGGGAGAAAGTATTTCACTTGGGTAAAATCCCTTTATTTGTTAATAATAAATAAATAAATGATTTATTTATCTTTTTAAGGAAGTGGTTGAAGGATAATTAAATAAATAATGATTTATTTAATTATTTGTGGGTGATTTGGTCATATTTAACAAGGAATATTATCTCAACAAGATTTAAATAATTATTCCTAGAAAATAATAAGATAAATAAAGGTTTACCTAATTAATTTCTTTGTTTTTGGGTTAAACATGACTAGGAATAATAATTAAATTATGGTTTAATTAATTATTCCATGAGGAAAATCAAACAAAATAGGTTTGTTTAATATTTCCTTTTGGGGTTTCCTGTTTAGACCATAAACAACCTAATAAATGTGGTTTATTAAGTTATTTTACATAGTGAAAGCAATTTTACGTAGGGTAAAATTGGTCTTACATGGTGTACTTGGGTGCATCTAATGATAATAGGTTAGATGACCAAAAAATGGTGTAACATATTGCCCCCCAACGTGCGAGTGTTAGGAGCAAATCATATGACCGAAGTACGTTGTAAGAACTCAATCACCAGACATCAAGAGGGAAGTCAGAGAGAGAAATGTAAGGTAGAATAGTGTGCTGAAGAACTAGACCCTGAGGAGACGAGACTCGTAGGTGCAACAAGTCTCTTTTTATGAGAGGGTACTTGTGCTAAAGGCGGCGGGGGAGGCATACCTATGCCCGCCGAGACAAAGTACAAAAGAATAGTGTGTCCAGTAAACAAGGGACCGAACCATAAAGTACAACCGGCATAAACATGAGCCAGATAATAATACAATGAGGAATCCCACATACATGTTGTGCTTGGGATAACAGCCAGGACTTATACAATAATATCTGAGTACATGAGATACAAATACAACCCAAATGCCCCCTATAAGCGGGGAAGGGCTCACAAAATCTGATTGATACATGCAAATCAAAGAGGCGCTGCAAGCGGCTAAGGCCGACATCATCAAATATATGGAGTTGCATCGAAGGTTGCAATGAAGAGGTCATCCGGGCATGTGGGGGGCTACCTGCAGGGCCACCCCCTCATGAGGGCTGAGACATCTCACACACACCCGGGAGTCACCAATAACTACTACTGCATCACTGAACCATCAAGCATACGGATCTTGATCATGCTGAAAGGAGCTGGAGTGGAGAAACAATCAAGTCAAAGGGTAATGAGAGATCCCTTTGCCTGATCTGAGGCACCGAACAAGAGTGGAAGCTGGAACCAAGGTACACCGCCCTCTAGACCTGGCTTCTGGAATGAATGAGCTGATGTCGACAGAAGGAGGTCCACCATAGGTGAGGCAATGAGAGATCCTCAACTAAGGCACGAGAGAAAATAGTAGAGCGACGGACAGACTGACACTAATGATGATGGTGAAATGGAAGGGACTGAGTAGCGAATGGACGACTTCCCTTGTTAGAGCATAAAGGGCATGAATGACATGGTAGCGACTGAAGCAATATCATAAGGGATAAGGGACAGTGGTACTGAAGGCCATAATGTGCGACACAAGAGAGAGACCAAGAAATGAAGGATGGAGGGCTATAGCGGGGTACAAAGGGACTCAGGATAGACTCCATGAATGCGATTATGACTCAACTTGGATGCTCTAAACAAGGGCGACTCGATGGTGCTGCCACACAGTAAAGGTCCAATGGGGGACCATGAAAACATGAGTATAATATGGTAACTCATGACGAAAATCGACACGAACAAAGAAAAGTAAGGAGGAAAAATGGTGCCCCAAGTACAAGTTTCGTAAGTGAAGAAATGCAATTTTAAGGGGAGGTGAAGTGACCCTTCTTGGACAAAATGTGTCCTAGTGAAGTATCAAATCACAAAAAACTAACAGATACCCATTTGAGGGCTCGATGAGAGCTTTCCAACGGTGCAGACGGTTTGTCAAACGGGGCTACGGTATGGTCGCAGCAGGCGAAAGAAGAAACAAGGGTTCTCTTTTAATAAGGCAGTTTTCCCTCCAAATTCACTCATTTGCTAGTGTTGATGTGGTGAATGTAGAGAGGAGAGAAGGCCCTAAATCTTGCGGCGAGCGTAGCGGACAAACTAACCGTTGGAATCGAGATCCGTTAGTTGCAGGTAAGAGGCCTAACCTTACTCTTTCATTTTGATGGATTGAAATTTCAGTTTAGGGCCCAAAATCTCAGTAACAGACCTTCCTTCATCTCTACGGCCGGGTCACACTTTTTGGGCCAAAAAGTGTGACCTGGGAAGCAGGTTTCAGGGAAAAAACTACGACCTGTCCCAGAATTGGACAGAAAACTGCGACCTGGGAAATGAGGGGGTTTTAGTGCTGTTTTATGGCTGAGAGTTGGGTTTTTGTGTTTGGTTATGGTGTTCCCGATCTGTATGCTGACAAAAATGATGTTTTTGTGCAGATATGGAAGATATACGGGGTAACTGGAGAGAGAGAGACCTGGGTACATTACGGGCAGAGATCCAGGCAGATCAGGGCTTCTGTCGTGTGTTGGCCAGGTTTGGGGTTCTAAAGTTTTTGGAGAACCCTTTGATGAGAGCAGGAGAGCCTTTGTTGGCCCGGATTATCAGTTACTAGGATCCAGAGCATGAGGTATTTGTAGTGCAGGGGCACAGGATCGAACTGACAGTCCAAGATGTGTATTTTCTGAAGGGTCTCCTGCCACTGGGGATGGTGGGAAACACGTAGCCAGTATTACCGCGAGGGCGGCATATCATGGAGTTTGTGGAGCGACATTTTCAACCGGGTCTCCAAGTCAAGGGGACTCGGATACCGATCGGGGACCTAGAGAGATTAGAGACCCGTGCAGTGGCCGTAGTAGTGCTGCGTATCCTGGGCAACCAGGCGCTCCATCACATCACTGGGGGGAAGATGATGATTGTGGAGAGTGTGTTGAGTGGGACCTACTATGGGTGGGCCCAAATGATGCTGGTGTCGCTAAAGCGACAGTTGTCGCTTTGCAAGCGGCAAGTGACCCACGATTGCTCGTATCGGACTTTATTGTGCCCCTTCTTCTTTGAGAAGATCCCGACCTTGCGGCCTCATATACAGCTCCCAGATGGGGGCCCGAGAGAGCCTAGGATGCGCCGATGGGGGTAGCTACTGTGAAGAGGAGGAGGAGGGGCAGTCGGGCGAGTGTTTCGACCTAAGTTCTTTGCCCATTGGGATCAGATGTCGTTATACATAGACGACTATCCCTATAGTGGGATGAGTTATTGTGGGGATCCGGACCTACCACTTCTACCTGGTCGAGTATGGGGGCCCGATGGTAAGTGATAAGTAACTATTCTTGTATGTGCATGTTAAATTTATTGAATAGTAGATATGGTACTGATTCATGTACTTTTGGTATGAAGATATAGCTCTGGTAAAACTGGTCGGATATATGGGACACCCGGCAGCCTCTAGAGCTGCAGGGCTGAGTGGGTCGAGAGCAGTGCACAATGAGGATGTGGTCCCCCTTCTGGAGGACATCCGTCGTAGATGCGAGACGTTGCTGACCGGAGTTTCAGAGCGCGGGTGGCAAGACTTAGACGACCAGTACGTGGAGGCATGCATTGGTCTCCCCTCGGAATGGCGAGGTGTCATGCGGTGCATGGCAATGGCCGGTCAAGGCATACGTGATCTACAGGCTGCAGGGGCAGAGCCATTGGCTCGGGATCCACCAGATAGTGAGTAGGTGTGGCGCATGTGGTGCCCCCTAGTGTGTATGTAGGGGCAGGTGGTGCCCCCAGTTTCAATTTTTTTGTAACATGCTATGGGCATGTCATATGTATCAGAGTAGATGGACTCTAAACACATGTTTTGCGACACATATTATGGATATGCATCGTTTTTAATGATTATGAATGTTATTGTCTTGTATGAAATGCATGTGATAAATGCCAATCTAGAACATGGTTTGCAATACTATCTACATAGTGATTTTTTTCTCGAGGTACATGGTTGAAAGTTATGGTTTAAAATTCACGTATCAAGAGTTTCACTCGTAAATATCGTCTAAACAACACAGGGTTATGCACATGATAAACACCATTTAGTTGCATGACAAGAAGTAGGGAATCCAAACGAACATGCAGATGGGGGATGTGATGAAAGAGGGCATCGGCTAAGAGACCACGCACTGCATCATATTCAGCCTGATTGTTGGTGGCAGTACCAATGCAGACCCCGTTAGAGAGGACAAGGGCATGCAAGGGGGTGAAAATGGCCCAACCTGCCGAGGCTAGATTCCGGGAGTAACGACTTGCACCATCGGCGTAACTGATAAAGGGTGGGGATGGGAGGTCCTGCAGAATGGTGTCACAAGACAACAAATGGGGGGAGGAGATACAATGACGGCAGCGTGAGTGAACAGAAGACATCAAGCGGCAACTGCAGGAGGGAGTGCAATGAGCAGGATGGCTATGGCTCATATACAAACTAGAGGGTGGTATATGAGGGCTATAGGAGGTATGGCGAGGACTCGGGCTACAGAGGGCAACAAAGATACAGGTGGAGTGATCTCGTGTATGGGTAGAAAAGAGGGGGTCAGGAGAAACAACAGGGGAGGGTGCAGGGGGACTGGGCTCCAAGGGTCTCGTAGAGGAGGATAGATAAAGAATGTTCGTAGTGGACTCTGTCATCTGAACATCAGGGGGGGGGAATTTCGATGGGAGCGGGGGGATCCTCAGGCTGGCCCAAAGCATAATGCGCAAGTATGGGAGAGGCAGATTGATTTTTTTCAACCTCATACTCTCAGACTACCTCTAAAGAGGCGCGGTAATGCGTCAGGTGAGGAAAATGGTGGGAGTAATGGCCATGGACACTGCACAAAGCACAGGGTTTGTTGGTGTAGAGAGTCTTGGGGTTATTGGTTATGGACGAAGAAGGAATGGAGGCTTCAGGGACCGTAGACTCGAGGAACGCGACTTTAACCATGGGCTGAATACGGGGCAATTCAGGACAAGCATGGGTGGTGTAACCGACGTCATCACACAAGGCGCAAGGTTTTGCAGGTGGAGGAGGGGTCGGGTCAGTCGGGGTGGTCTTGTCTTTGGGTGCCCCCTTGCGAGCTTTACCTTTCTTCCCGGGAGCCGTCACGACAGGAGAAGGGTCCTGTGGAGGTGCTGGGGGCACGGTGGCAAAGGAGGAAATAAGGGGGACCAGTTGAACCGGGGTCAAATCCATTTAGGGTCTGGGATGACCAGGAGGGTTAGCGGCCGGAGGGTCGAGGTACCAGACGGGGATACCTAAGGTCAGGTTAGGGAGAGAGAGGGTGGCCATGACGGGGACAGAATAGACTCCGAGAGGGGGAGCCAGGAAAGGTATCTGACCAGCAGGGTAATGACTAGGAGGGACGGCTCTGAGATGGTTAAGGCCTGGGGGAACCGTTCCAGGGGGATAAAGGGGTTCAGGGATACTAGCTGTAGGAGAAGGGCCAGAAGGAGGAGGTCCGACTGGTGGAGATGAAGGGCTAGGAGCAGGTTGCGGTGGGCGAGGTTGAGTCTGAGGTTGCTGAATAGCCGAAGCGGGTCACTTAAGGGCAACCCGAGATGATTGCATCATGCAAACATTCGACAAGCTGGGATCAGAGATATGAGGAGGGGGAAGACCAGGAAAAGTTCCAAGCAGGGATGAATCTTTGTAGACGTCGGGGGAGACACTGGTCAAGGAATCAACGGTTTTCTTATTGGCTACAGAAGAGATGGTCGTCTCGGGGGAGGTCTGAGACGACAGCTCATGGTAAGATAGCTAGTCAATGGTGACTATCTTTCCATTGTGAGGGAAAGACATTTTGCGAAAAACCGCGGATGGGACAGCAGACATGGCATACGTGTAGCTTGCCCTAATAGAATGTTGTAGTCTAGAGGGGCGTCAATGACTTCGACGTCAACGCAAACGGTCTTACTGGCAAGGGTGATAGGACAATTACGGAAAAGGCCAATGGGCTGGGAGGCGTGGTTGTCCCACACTCGAAGGCTGATCGTGGAAGGGGCCAAATCAGGAGATCCAAGTTGCTTCCAAACCGAAGCGGACATCACACAAGTGGTTGCCCCCTCATCAATTATACACCGAGAAACGTTGGCGTTCCGGATTTTGACTGGGATTTGGAAGGCGACGGAAGCATGAAGGGGAGGATGGTTTGATTGATGGGCGTCGAACACAATCATTTGGTCATCAGCAGGATCTACAGCGCCTATGGCAGATAGTAGAGCCTTCTTTTGGGAAGGGCACGACTGGAGGAGTTCCAGTGTGGAAATGGCAGCAGGAGATTGCGCCAAATCATCTACTATGCTATACAAATGAGCAACTCGACCAGAAGCAACATTTCGACGTAAAGGTCCTTTAGGAATCTTGGGGTGGACCTCAACTTTGGGTTGAGGGATATGTAAGGGACCATTGGTTGTCGAAAGAGGCTCTGTAGAACCGGAAGAAGGGGACTCGGGGGAAAACTGAGCGGGAGGCTTGGGGTAATGGCGAGACCGAGTTTGAAGGTGAAGGTCGATGGTTGGGGAAGGATTAGAGTTGATCATAAGGAACTGGTAATCGGAGGAACCAGAAAGGGAAGGTGGAGTGGCAACCTGGCTGTCAGGCGGTTGGGTAGCCACGAATCCTTGCTGAGGGAAAGGATAAGTAAACACAGCTGGTTGGGTAGTGGCCACATTAGGAGGAGCATGAGGGGAGGAATTTTTTCCACGCAATGTGGCTTGAGACTCCCACATCTGCTGCATCTGGGGTAAGAGGGGACAATCATGGGTGTAATGACCATAAATACCGCAACACGAACAAGGCTTATTTGTGCGAAGTGGCCTGTCCGGCTTGGGGTGAGTGCCCTGTTGCTGGTTGGCAGTGTTAGGGTCAACACCTTAAGGATTGGGTCCATGAGTACCAGGGGAAGATTGGTTTGGATTGCCTCTCCGCCTTCTTTGGGAATAAGGGGGATTAGTCGCGCCCTGCTGTGCAAATACTTGCCCTGGATGGGGCTGTAGGTGCTGTTAAGGGTTTGGAGGAGGCAAGGGAGATGGAAGCGCATATGCGGGAGGAGATGGCGCACCAGGCTGCGGATAAAGGTAATGGTTAGGTTGGGCAACATTGAGGTAAGCAGGAGGTTGGGTAAAATGAGGAGGCATGCCGTATCCTGGATACATGCTACCGGGAGGGGGAAGAGTGCTAGAGGTGTTGGCCCCTCCCTGAGGGAGACCATAGCCCATAGGAGGTTGAGCATACGGATGGGAAAGGGCTCCAACGATACCGTCAGCGGAATGAGATGCCCCCGGGGCATTAGCGCTGCCGAGCCTAGGGAGGTCAGAAAGAACGGTATAAACATAACCAGACTGAGCATAGATCAGGTCATATTTCAAGGCTATTTGGAGGGCGGCTTTTTTGGTTTGAGGAAAATGGGAGGCGACATCTTTGCCAATGGGAGCTAAGAGAGAGCGAAGGAAACAGTCCATATAGATCCAATCTTCGAAGGGGGGAGCTCGACATAAGCTTCGTCTGCATCGCCATTCTTGGACATGAGCGGAAAGGCAGGTTGAAGAGGTTTTCTTGAAAGAGGTCAAAAGCTCCGTACCAGTATCGTATCAGAGAGGGAGCTGGAAGTAAGATAAAAAGGCTTGGGAAATGGTTGCAAAGGTGGTATGGGAAGAGGTGGCTTGGTCAACATACCATTTAGAAGCTTCGCCGATAAGCGTGCGTTGGAACAATCGAAGATGGATGGAGTCATCGGTAATGGAATTGGAGGAACACCACATGTGGAAAGATCGGACATGATTGGTTGGATATTCTCTAGCAAGGCCTTCGAACTTAGTGATGTCAGAGGGGAGCTTGGTTGGCATAGCAGGCCAACCAACATCGTGGCGAATAGGGTCATTGATCAACTGATTGAAATCAGGGAGGCTGAGGCCTGCGATGTACGACAGCAAGGGTATGGCCGAGGTAGTTCCTGTGGCGGTTTTGCTAGTAGTAGTTCCGGCATTAGGGCCGGGAGCACCGCTAGTGTTAGGCCCTAGACGAGACATAGTGAAGGTGACAGGGGGAGAACCAGAAGGAGAAGGAGAACCTAATGAATCAGAAGAGGAGTCGGAGTGCAGACTCGGAGGAGGACTGGCTTGACAACGGTGGGACGGAGCAGGTCGATCGACCGAAAACTAAGGGTGAAGGCCAAGAAGTCTCCGGGAAGTGTGCCTTGGGGGCGCAATGATGACAACACAAACACGACACAAGGGGAAGAAGAACGACCACAAGGGCAAGGAGGTGTAGAAGTAAGTCGAAACAAGGGCAGATAGGTGCAGTGTCAATTGATTTTAAAGTATTTCCCTGGCGGTGTAAACCAGGCTCTTCTTCGCTTAGGGTGAGTGTGTGGCATGCGTTAATTTTAATTTTTAAACCCTTTTCGTTTTGAGAGCAAGAGAAAAAGTGTGCTGCGTAACCGAAAATAAATCTGCAGAGAATAGTATATAATGTTGAAATAACAGAAAAATAACAGCTACTAGTGCATCGATTCAACCCAAGAAGGCGGGTCACTCAAAACTAATATAGAAAAGGGAAAAAATCTAGTCAAAACACACTTAAAAAGAGGCCAATAGATCTAGGGTCAAGAGGGAAAGGGATCTAAAGGATAAAGCTGCTGAAAAGAGGTGCAGATCACAGCCAAGAGGCAGAGGCAAGGTGGCTGGAAAAAAGGAGGAAATCAGCAAAAAGTAGAAGGGGCAAGGAGGAGGCCCTAAAAGTAGATCCAAAAAAATCTTCAGGAGGTGATTTGAGAGGTAGAAGAGCTGATTAAAAGGGATCTGAAAAGGAGGTAACAGATCTGGAAAAGGGGAGGCTGAAACTCTGCAAAATTAGACACCTGAAGCAGCTAAAAATCTTCCACCAAAAGTGGAGGGTACTGAAGCCCTAGGGGGCTAGGTTCCCACTTAGATGAGCAAAAAAGATCAGGAACAGGTCGAAATGGGCTGAGACAGAGGCTGGAAAACCCTAACAAAAGCTTCAGAAAAACCCAGAAAAATTGCAGAAAAATAGCTGAAAAATTGGCAGGTCGCAGGTTCTGACCTGTTTTCAGTGCAGGTCGTAGAAAATGGGCAGAAAAGTGCGACCTGGAGGTCCAGGTCGCAGTTTAGGGGCTGAAAAGTGCGACCTAAAGCTCCGGGTGTCTCGGTGGCAGATTTCCAGAAAAGTTTCCGTCTCAGTTGCGGCTGATGTCGTTTACCTATGCAATAGGGCCAGAAACACACGAAAGTTAGAAATTTTAATGTTTTAGGGTTTTATAGGAGAAAAACAACATGAAAATAGGAAAAACAAAAAACTGAAAAGAAACCCTAGGGTCTGAAGTAGCTGGATATGCATGAATATGAAAAATGACAGCGGTCGTAATTTAAAACCCGTGTGGAGTCGCCATTTGTTAGTATGAATCCTTTGTCGAAGTGTACAAAAAAGGACCAATTTAGCTACGCATAACTAATATCCCTAACAAAAAATGTGGTTGCCAATATCTTCAGATCTGCAGTTAGTTGATCAAGAAAAGAGCTGCAAAAAACCAGATCTATGCATAGAAAGACATTAAGCAGTAAAAAGAAGGGTTTGCTCCATATACCAATAGACAAGACACGAACAATTTTTAAAAGAATTTTTGTATTAAGGGCACCTAGGAGGAAAAAAAGAAGGCGTATCCAATTCTCCTCAATGGGATGGGTTCTTGGAAGTCCTCAGCACTTCAGATCTAGAATCTCTCTCTCTTGTTGGTGTAGAAAACCCATGCAAAGAATAGAGCTCAAAGGGAGCTCACACAGCAAATAATGGAAAAATGTGACCAAGTGTATAGATCCAGAGTGATCTAATAGGCAACAAAAGGTGAAGAATGATAGGAAAAACCCTCCTATTTATAACAAAATATTGGGTCATTCTAGATCTTGGTGCATGATTAAAATAATGTTAACCAAATCGAGATCCACCTTTTATGGAATATTTTATTATATTTGTTGGAGGGAAAAAGTATTTGACTTGGGTCAAATCCCTTTATTTGTTAATAATAAATAAATAAATGATTTATTTATCTTTTTAAGGAAGTGGTTGAAGGGTAATTAAATAAATAATGATTTATTTAATTATGTGTGGGTGATTTGGTCATATTTAACAAGGAATATTATCTAAATAAGATTTAAATAATTATTCCTAGAAAATAATAAGATAAATAAAGGTTTATCTAATTAATTTCTTTGTTTTTGGGTTAAACATGACTAGGAATAATAATTAAATTATGGTTTAATTAATTATTCCATAAGGAAAATCAAACAAAATAGGTTTGTTTAATATTTCCTTTTGGTGTTTCCTGTTTAGACCATAAACAATCTAATAAATGTGGTTTATTAAGTTATTATACATAGTGAAAGAAATTTTACGTAGGGTAAAATTGGTCTTACATGGTGTACTTGGGTCCATCTAATGATAATAGATTAGATGACCAAAAAATGGTGTAACAGAAGGCTGCAATGAAAAGGTCATCCGGGTATGTGGGGGGGCTACCTGCAGGGCCACCCCCTCATGAGGGCTGAGACATCTCAAACACACCCGGGCATCACCAATAACTGTTGCTGCATCACTGAACCATCAAGCATACAGATCTCGATCATGCTGAAAGGAGCTAGAGTGGAGAAACAATCAAGTCAAAGGGAAATGAGATAACCATTTTCCTGATCAGCGGCACCGAACAAGAGTGGAAGCTGGAACCAAGGTACACCGCCCTCTAGACTTGTCTTCTGGAATGAAGGAGTTGATATCGACAGAAGGAGGTCCGCCATAGGTGAGGCAATGAGAGATCCTCAACTAAGGCATGAGAGAAAATAGTAGTGCGACGGACAGACTAATACCAATGATGATGAGGAAATGGAGGGAACTGAGTAGCGAATGGACGACTTCCCTTGCTAGAGCATAAAGGGCATGAATGACATGGCAGCGAATGACACAATATCATAAGGGATAGGGGACAGTGGGACTGACAGCCATAATGTGCGACACAAGAGAGAGACGAAGCAATGAAGGATGGAGGACTATAGCAGGGTACAAAGGGACTCGGGATAGACTCCATGAATGCGATGATAACTCAACTTGGATGCTCTAAACAAGGGAAACTTGATGGTGCTGCCACATAGTAAAGGTCCAATGGGGGACCATGAAAACATGAGTACGAGATGGTAACTCACGATGAACATCAACACGAGCGTGGATAAGTACGGAGGCCAAATGGTGCCCTTAGTATGAGTGTTGCAAGTGAAGAAATTCAAATTTTAGGAGGGTTATGGTTGAGAGGCATAGGTGCCCCCAAGCATGGTGTGGTCATGCCAAAATGTATTTAGAAAAAGGGGAATAGAAACACATTTTAATGATGTGGTGTGCCATTTGTTTTCGTTATGGTTATGCAGTTTTGAGAAAGGAAATGGAGGATTACCAATCTCTTTTAGTACTGCATATATGAAGCAAATGGAATTTAAGTTTTCGGGGTGGCATATCTGGTGTCACTATCCCAAAGAGAGGATTTGGAGATAATGAACTGATGCTCTCCTAGAAAACCCATAGGTTGGTCAACAACAATGTCTAAGAGATTGGGTTGCTGATGGAAGATGAGGGAACGATAAGGGGTATCATCCCTAGAGTGATCTGAAGTGATATGGGACTCTAGAGGTTCTTCGAAAGGTGGAAGAATAATGGTACTAAAGTCGGCACGACCAGATACACTAGGAGAGTTGTGGAGAATTGCTTCTCTTGGTCTCTCAAATGTGGGTGCCCCCTTACCCAAAAATTGGGTTTCAATGTAATGGCCACAAGGTGTATGTGGTGTGAACGCATGGGTTTGATGTAAGGGGGAATAGATAAAGTCAGGGGTGGGGATTTCTTCCATAATGTCATCATCGTGATAGAAGATGGGGTGACTGGTGGAAGAAAGACCACCTGACGTGGCGAAGCTACCTAAATCATCATCATGAGAAGATAGGTTCACATGTGCATCGTCACAAGGGGTGACAGAAGAGTAAGTAGATAAAGGATCTATCGATGTTGAGCCCAAGGTGATTGCTGAAGGAAGGCAAGCGAAACAATAGGGGAAGATTCAGAGGGAATGTTCCTTGAGGATTGCATGGATGATGATAGGTAGAAAATGCTGGACGAAGGCTCCGTCATCTCGACATCATGAGGGGGGATGTCAATGGGAGAAGTCATGTCTGGTAGTTTTTCCAAAGAAAAATGTTCAAATATGGGAGAGGTGTACTCATTGCGCTTGGCCTCGAACTGGCGGACCGCGGCTAGAGAGGTGTGGAAGTCCTCGAGGCAGGGACAAAGGTGGGTGTAATGGCCATGGAGATCACACAAATCACAGGGGTGGTTGGTGTGAATAGTCTGGGGGTTCGTGGCCGTGGTCGTGAAAGGAACAAAGGCTTCTGGGACTGGGGACTCAGGGAACGCGACATTAACCATGGGATTGAGAAGAAGCAATTCAGGATAGGTATGGGTGGCATGACCGACAATATCACACAAAGCACACTGCATGGTATGCTTTGGAGGCCAAGGAGGGGCAGGGTTTGTCAGGGCAGCCTTTTCCTTTGATGCCCCCTTGCGAGCTTTGCCCTTCTTACCTGAAGCGATCGCAACAGGAGGTGGTTCCTGTTGAGGTGATTGAGGCACTGTTGCGGTGGGAGAAGTCCTGGGGACCGGTTGAACCGAGGTCAAAGCACGATAAGATTTGGGTTGACTAGGCAAGGTTGGGGATGGAGGATCAAGGTACCAGACGGGAATCCCAAGGGTCAGGTTAGGAAGAGAGAGGGTGGCCATGACAGGTACCGTGTACACTCCTAGTGGGGGAGCTAGGAACGGTATCTGACCAAAGGTGTAATGGCCAGGTGGGATGGCTCCTAAAGGGCTAAGGCTTGGAGGAACCGTTACAGGAGGGTAAAGAGGCTCATGAATACTAGCTGCAGGTGAAGGGCTAGGAGCAGGTTGTGGAGAGCGGGGTTGATGACTGGCCGAAGCAGGTTGCTTGAGAGCAGCCCGAGACAATTGCATCATGCAAACATTCGATGAGCTGGGGTCAGAGACAGGAGGAGGAGGAAGACCAAGGAAGGTTCTAAGCAAAGAGGAGTCTTTGTAGACGTTGGGAGAGACACTGGTCAAGGAATCAACGGTTTGCTTATTGGCTACAGAAGATATGGTCGTCTCCGGGGAGGTCTAAGACGTTGGCTCATGATAAGTCAACTGGTTGATGGTGACTATCTTTCCATTGTGAGGAAAATACATCTTGCGAAAAACCGTAGATGGGACAAGAAACATGGCATAGGTGTAGCTTCGCCCCAATAGAATGTTGTAGTCTAGAGGGGCATCGATGACTTCGATGTCAACGCAAACAGTCTTGCCCGTAAGAGTGATAGGACAATTACAGAAGAGGCCAATGGGCTGGGAGGCGTGGCCATCCCACGCTCGAAGGGTGATCGTGGAAGGGGCCAACTCAGGAGATCCGAGTTGCTTCCAAACCGAAGCAGACATCACATAGGTGGATGCCCCTTTGTCAATTATACACCAAGAAACGTTAGTGTTCCGGATTTTGACTGGGATTTGGAAGGCTACGAAAGCAAGAAGGGGAGGGTGTTCTGATTTATGGGCGTCTAAAACAATCATTTGGTCATCAGCAGGATCCATAGCGCCCATGGCAGATAGTAGAGCCTTCTTTTGGGAAGGGCACTATTGGAGGAGTTCCAATGTGGAAATGGTAGCAGGAGACTGCACCAAATCATCTACTATGCTATACGAATGAGCAGCTCGACCAGGAGCAGCATTTCAGCGTAATGGTCCTTTAGGAATCTTGGTATGAACCTCGACTTTGGGTTGAGGAATATGTAAGGGACCATTGGATGTCGAAAGAGGCTCTGTAGAACCTGAAGAAGGGGACTCGGGGACAGACGGAGCGGGAGGCTTGGGGTACTTACGAGCCCGAGTTTGAAGGTTAAGGTCGACGGTTAGAGGTGGATCGGAGCTCATCATGAGGATCTGGTAATTTGAGGAATCGGAAGGGGAAGGTTGAGTGGCCACCTGTCCATCAGGTGGTTGGGTAGCCCTGAATCCTTGCTGTCCATCCACCTGCTCTTGAGGGGGTGGTGACTGCTGTTGCAGGGGTTGAGAAGGCAAGGGAGGAGGAGGTGCAAATGCTGGAGGAGCTGGAGCACCAGGCTGTAGATAAGGATAATGGTTAAGGTGGGCAACATTGAGGTAAGCAGGAGACTGGACAAAAGGCTGAGGCATGCCATATCCTAGATACGTGCTACAGGGAGGGGAACAAGTGTGGGAGGTGCTGCCCCCTCCCCCAGGAAAACCATAACCCATGGGAGGTTGGGCATATGGGTGAGAGAGAGCTCCAACGATACCGTCGGTGGCATGAGGTGCCCCCGGTGCGTTGACACCACCGGGTCTGGGGAGATCAGGTAGAATGGTATAAACATAACCCATCTGAGCGTAGATCAAGTCATATTTTAACGCCAGTTGGAGGGCGGCTTCTTCGGTTTGGGGGAAATGTGATGCGACATCTTTCCCAATAGGAGGCAATAGAGATCTAAGGAACCAGTCCATGTAGACACGGTCTTCGAAAGTAGGGGATTGACATAGGCTCTTTCGTCTCCGCCATTCTTGGACATGATCGGATAGGCGGGTCGTAGATGATTGACAGAAAGAAGTCAAAAGTTCAATACCAGTGTCATAACGAAGGGGAAGCTGGAAGTAAGATAAAAAAGCCCGGGCAAGAGTCGCAAAGGTGGTATGAGAGGAAGGGGCCTGATCAACATACCACTTAGAAGTTGCGCCTGTAAGCGTTCGTTGGAACAACCGAAGACGGACAGAGTCATCGGTAATGGAGATAGAGGAACACCACATGTGGAAAGATCAAACATGATTTTAAGGATCTTCTCCAGCGAGGCCTTCAAACTTTGGGATGTCGGAAGGGAGCTTTGTCGGCATAGCAGGCCAACTAGGATCATGGTGTATAGGGTCGTTAATCAATCGGTCCAAATCGGGGAGGCTGAGGCTTGCCAGGAAGGGGAGCAAGGGAGTAGTCGAGGTAGTTCCTGTGGCGGTTTCGCTAGTATCAGTCCCGGCATTAGGGCTAGGATTACCTCTAGCGTTAGGCCCTGGACCAGACATAGTGAAGGTGACAAGGGGAGAACCAGAAGTAAAAGGAGAACCCAATGAATGAGAAGAGGAGTCGGAGTGTGGACTCGGAGGAGGACTAACTCGACGACGGCGGGACGGACTAGGTCGACCAACCGGAAACTGAGGGTGAAGACCAAGAAGTCTCCGGGAGGTGCGCCTTGGGGGTGCAATGATGAGAACACAAACACGGCACAAGGGGAAGAAGAACTACCAACAAGGGCAGGGAGGTGCAGAATCAAGTGATTACAATGTTGAAACAAGGGCAGAAAAGTTGCAGTGTCAATTGATTTTACAATGTTTTAAAGTATTTGCCTGGTGGTGTGAACCAGGCTCTTTTTGACTTAGGGTGAGTGTGTGGCGTGCGTTAATTTTAATTTTTAAACCCTGACGTTTTGACAGCAAAAGAAAAAGTGTGCTGTGTAATTGAAAATAAATCTGCAGAGAACAGTATATAATGCTGAAATAACAGAAAATTAACAGCTAACAATGCATCGATCTAACCCAAAAAGGCGGGTCTCTCAAAACTAGTCTAACATAGGGAAAACATCTAGTCAAAACACACTACAAAGAGGCCAATAGATCTAGGGTCAAAAGGGACAGGGATCTAAAGGAGAAACATGCTGAAAAGAGGTGCAGAACACAACCAAGAGGCAGAGGCAAGGTGGCTAGAAAAAAGGAGGAAATCAGCAAAAAGAAGAAAGGACAAGGAGGAGGCCCTGAAGGTAGATCCAAACAAAACTTCAGGAGGTGATTTGAAAGGGAGAAGAGCTGATTAAAAGGGATCTGAAAAGGAGGTATCAGATCTGAAAAAGGGGTGGCTGAAACTCCTTAAAATTCAGACACCTGAAACAGCTAAAACTCTTCCACAAAAAGTGGAGGGTACTGAAGCCCTTGGGGGCTATGTTCTCACTTAGTTGAGTAAAACAGAGAAATAATAGGCCTAAATGGGCAGAGACAGAGGTCAGACAACCCTGACAGAGGTTTAGAAAAAACCCAAAAAAAAATCAGAAAAATTCCAGAAAAAAGTCCAGGTAGCAGTTTTTGACCTGTTTTTCGCTCAGGTCGCAGTTTTTGGGCTATTTTCCGCTACCCAGGACGCATTTTTTGGGCCAAAAAGTGTGACTTGCACTTCTGAGACTCTCAGCAGCAAATTGCAGAAAAAAATGTCGTCTCAGCTCCGGCTGATATCTGTCACCTGCGCAATAGGGCCAGAAACACGCGGAAGTTAGAAATTTTAATGTTTTAGGATTTTATAGGTGAAAAACAACATAAAAATAGGAAAAAAAAAAGCTGAAAAGAAACCCTAGGGTTTGAAGTAGCTACATATGCAGGAATATGAAAAACAACAGTGTTCGTAATTGAAAACCCGTGTGGAGTCGCCAGTTGTTAGTATGAATCTTTTGTCGAAGTGTACGAAAAAATACCACTTTAGCTACGCATAACTTATAGCCCTAACATCAAATATGGCTGCCAATATCTTCAGATCTGCAGTTAGTTGATCAAGACAAGTGTTGCAAAAAACCAGATCTATGCATATAGAGACATTAAGCAGTAAAAATAAGGTTTTGCTCCATACATCCAATAGACAAGAAAAGAACAATTTTTGAAAGAATTTTTTGTATTAAGGGCATCTAGGATGAAAACAAGAAGGTGTTTCCAATTCTCCTCAATGGGATGGGTTCTTGGAAGTCCTCAGCACTTCAGATCTAGCATTTCTCTCTCCTGTTGGTGTAGAAAACCCAGACAAAGATAGAACTCAAAGGGAGCTCAAACAATAAATAATGGAAAATATGACAATGACAATGGCTCAAAGTCAGACCAAGAGTTTAGATCCAGAGTGATCTAATAGGCAACAAAAGGTGAAGAATGATAGGAAAAACCCTCCTATTTATAACAAAATATTGGGTCATTCTAGATCTTGGTGCATGATTAAATAACATTAACCAAATCTAGATCCACCTTTTATGGAATATTTTATTATATTTGTTGGAGGGAAAAAGTATTTGACTTGGGTCAAATCCCTTTATTTGTGAATAATAAATAAATAAATGATTTATTTATCATTTTAAGGAAGTGGTTGAAGGATAATAAAATAAATAATGATTTATTTAATTATTTATGGGTGATTTAGTCATATTTAACAGGGAATATTATTTAAATAAGATTTAAATAATTATTCCTAGAAAATAATAAGATAAATAAAGATTTATCTAATTAATTTCTTTGTTTTGGGTTAAACATGACCAGGAATAATAATTAAATTATTGTTTTAATTAATTATTCCTTGAGGAAAATCAAACAAATATAGGTTTGTTTAATATTTCCTTTTGGGGTTTCCTGTTTAGACCATAAACAACCTAATAAATGTGTTTTATTAAGTTATTTTACATAGTGAAAGAAATTTTACTTAGGGTAAAATTGGTCTTACATGGTGTACTTGGGTCCATCTAATGGTAGTAGGTTAGATGACCAAAAAATGGTGTAACATGAGCCTTACCCTTGATGTGTTTTTACAGGTGATATTGAGGCTCTCGATATGATTTTTGAAGTTGTCTTTGGTCATTTAGAAGATGCTACTGATGATCCTGAAGCTACATGTGATAATCTGTTGGAGGTCCTATTGTTGATAGCCTTGAATATGGAGGTCTTCTAGGGTTTCTTTTTTTGTTGTTACTTCTGCCTCACATCCATGGCTTAATTGTTGCTGCTGAGATTCTCATGATGTGAGTGTTGTATTTTATGATTAACTTAATGTTTGACTGCTAGAGCTTGACCATATACATCATGATATCAACGGTTTTTTTTTTTTTTTGCATGTCTCCAAACTTTGATTATACCTTTAGTAATAACTTTTTTGTATGTCTGTAGGTGCCTCTCTAATGTATAGGTTGTTGTTGCTGGTGAAATGCCTCCTTGGAGTGCCATAGCCTCTTCATATTCACCTTACGATTTTTCATGTCTTCTTGGATTGATCCAGGTGGACATTGGTGGCTACCCTCCTAATCCACTTGGACCCCCACCATTGTTTATTTCAATGTTTCATTTTCCTTAATTGTAGCATAGTTTACTATTTCTAGTAGTTTTTTTGAGTCCTAAACTTCCGAAGTTGTTTTGAGGCCCTAAACGACATTTTTTGGGCATGAGATATTCAGTGAAAATGAATCAAAGTGTTGAATACTCAATATTTCTTGTTAGAAGTTGTAGTCCTCTGCAAGATATTTCTAACGATGTATCATGTCTGTCAAACGAAGATAGTATGCTAAATTTATGACCTCGGGAAGTTAGTGACCGAACTAACCCCAACGGTGCCCATAAAATCTTGGTGTTACATATCCTCGGGTTAGGGTTTTGGTTGTTTAGGGTTTTCACTTATTTTTCAATAACAAAAAGACCCTTGAGCCTCATAGTAACATAGTTTACAGGCATGTAACTGCCACCTCTCTTCTTAGAGATAAGCTACCAACTCCCTAGGTATTTTATTTCCATTATGTCTGTGTTTATTTTTATTTCTATGTTTTATTGTGTTCCTACATAAATACCGATCATGGATAATCAATAAAACCACTTATATTTCTTTCTCGTGATTACACAGGTTTGCTCGAGGAACATGTTTCCTTCTTGTAGAAGGCCTTCTTTGTATTTGTTTGACTTATAATATGCATGGGGTGATGAGGGAGAGTGTGGTAAGGCATTAGGATAGTGATAGGATTAAGGAATGGTGTGGTCTTGGAAGAATGATGTAAAATAAATCTATTTTTTTGAAAACAAATTGTTTACGGATGGGACAGACTGAACGGTTTGAGTGGAAAATCTCTTCGAGTAAGATGGAGGAGTGATGAGAGGATGGTGGGTAATGGTGGTAATAAATTATTCATGAATTTATTAGACCCCAGGACCCTTAGTGGCTGCAAATTATCTTTGACCTACCTTCTTATAGCTCGATGTATCATGAAATTTTTTATATCAGAAAAAAATGGACATAAATTCAAAATCTTCTCCAAAACAGAGCATTGAATAAATGAATTTTGCTTATCAAACTTAGAAATCAATCACATAAGACATGGAAATTAATATGGAAGGTACAATACATTCAAACATATAATAAAATAATAATAGCATTGCTAAAACACATACCACATGCATCCCACCACAATAACTACAAATCCTGTCTATTAGTTCCTTCCAAAATCACAAAATACACTATTGTTCCAAGATAAATTCCACAACATCCAACTCTTGAAAATGGTTAAAAAATACCTCATATAGCCACTTAGGTCGAAATCCTCCCTTGGAAGTGGAATTTTCCAGCAAGGAAGTTGCATTCATGCATCTATCTAAAGTCAGCTACACCCTAGGGAGGTTGTACGACAAATTGCTTCTTCTCCTAACCACTAGAGAGATATCCTCAAAGAAATAAATGAAGGACAAGACACCTATTTAACTTTATGTTTACCATTTACATTTATATTTTTACTTTTACATTAATCCACATTCATCTTTTCACTTTTACAAAAGTCAAACTAGAAATTGAAGAAAATTACACAATGAAAATTTAATTAAAATCTCAGAAAATTGCAGAAGCGTAGCACCATCTTGGAGGCCATTTTTAGGTACCTTCCTAAATAAAAAATTGAAATATGAAAGAATGTTAAAATATCCTTGTTCTTCTAGTTTCCATAAAATCTTGAATTTTTTAAAATTAACCATAGGAAGGCCTTCAAAAAATCATTCTCCCAAGATGTCTTCAAAAGCATCACGCCTGCTCCAAAATAGTGGCAGAAGCATAAAAATTAGGTGGTTTTTTGCATTTGTATTCAAAACCTCATATTTTCATGGAAAAAAAACCCATATAGGGCATGTACTAATCATTATCTATCCATCCATGTAGAAAATATTTCATTTGGATGCCCAGGGAAAAAAGGTCACGCCCCTTGTGCAACGCTTCTGTGTGCAAATTTTGAAAAATTTCCAAGTTTTATTGAAAAATTCGTCCCAAAGATGGATTAATATCATTTTACCATGATTTTTTTTGCAAAAATGAGAGATTTTTTTGTTCTTTGGCATGTTAGGGAAAAAAACCTCCTCCAGTTTCCTAATATGTGTCTTTGGTTGTCCACAATCTTCTCTGTAAAAAGGTGACTAAACTAGGAAATTGCATAATGAGAAAAATAGGCTATGAAGATTTGAATAGATATCTCATTATGTAATACTTGTGTAAATCTTGAGAGAATTTTTTTTTATTTGGCATGTTAGAAACAAAAACCTCCTCTAGTTTCCCAAAATTCGGCTCCAGTTGTTCATAATGTTCTCTGAAAAATGATGTCTAAAACATGATGTTTGTCGAAAATTTCACAAAAGGGTAGTGCAAATGGATCATGCCTTTTATAGATGGATTTTAGAGGTATTTCTAGAGTATTTTGGAGCTTCGGGTGGTATGGTTTGAAATATTAGGATGTCTACTACAAAATGGAGTCATTGAGCACTACAAAATCCTTATCCAAACACTTGAAAAATGGACTTGAAGATAACCTCTCCAAAAGTGCAGAAAATGACATGGAACAACTGTATTTTGACAATTTATATCAGACCATAACACCTATGCATAAAATGAAGGATTTTTCTATTCTTTGGCATATTATTGACAAAAACCTCATTCACATCTGTAAAATTCATCTGTATTACTTCATAAACTGATTTTGAAGCCAAATTGTCCCTGTGTGCACTGCGAACCCTAAAAAATGATCACAAAACTTTGAAAATGATGCCATGGCTATGAGTTGACTCAAACCTGGAAAATTTCCCTCCTTCTTTGTACTTTTTCTCCTCATTTTACATGGTGTTTTTTTGTATGATAGAAACCCTAACTTGATGGGAAAGAAGGAAAGGGTGGAGTCTAGGAAAACAACGGAAAATGGGGCAACAAGTTTAGGGAGGGAAATGGAGGGGATAGGAGTTAGGGAAAAATATGAAAAAATTATCTTAGATAGGGGAGTGTTTTAGTAAAATATTGAAAGTGGAATTTCTTGAAATGGATAAGAGAAAGAGGGGAAAAAGACTAAAACACAGTCCTAACACAGAATCTCTGCAAAAACACAACGAGAATTAGGGTTCAAGTGAAAATGGGAGTAATGAGAGGTATGAATGATATGGAATGATTTGGTAAGTCATATAGGTGATTCATGAAGGTTTTTATGTGATAAAACTGGGGGTTTTCCTGCTGAAAGCAACCAAACATCTCAACAATAAAAAAACTAGTTTGAAAACCCTAGAAGAGGGAATCCACTCTTTGTTGAAGAAAATCACTTGAAGGAGAAGTAATGAATGTTCACTTATTGTTTTGGAAGCACTTGAACCTTTACGAAATGATGAATTTTCCCTTATTTCACCTTCTTATGACAGAATTTGGACATTTATGGTGGTGAAATGAAAGACACCTAGACACTGACCTAGGTGAAAACATGGTGGTTGAACTAAGACTCTAGATGATAATGGTGAACATGACTCATGAAATGATGATGATCATGAGTGAATGGAGGGAGCAACGCTAACCTAGACAACAATCAATGATCAAATTTTATTTGAAAACTATTTTGAAACTATAAAATTTGATCTAGGACCCTATTACGACATGATAAGAGTCCATTGATCACTGGTGACAGGATGTAAAGATAGACACTACATTGGCTCTAGATGGGGATGGGAACTCCTTGGAGGTGTCAACAAGACTGTAGACCAAGTAGCCTAAACATTGGGCATGGAGTCAAAAGTTAAAAACCAAACTGAATACAAAAAACTTGACATGATAAATTCACTGACTCTGACTAGAATAAAAATTTTCAAAACTTATTGATGGAAGCATATCACCGAGACTTGAGGGATTGAAATCCTGATAAAAACAACTTGCCTTCTGAAGACATATGTAAAATCATGTGAAATAATCCTTCCTATGTAACCAATCCAAAAAATGGCTACTTAATTAAATTATTCTCACTTTCCTTGAGCAGGCAGAAAAAACAAAAACTAGGCCACTCCAAGTGTCTACTGAACATGTGATCATGATCCATAAATTCAGGAAAATATATCATCCCTATTGACTGTAGAAAATCAGTGCAAGGATCTTCAATTATTTGAAATGTTACCTTGCCTTGAGATCCAACAAAAGCACAAGCACACACTTCATTTTGATATGAAAGAATACTTGGTTTTTTATCCATAGGAAGGCACAGGGAAGTGTGACCTTCTGCTCTCTGAGTGTTGGATTTAAATTCCTCAAGAATGGGAAACTCTGACTCTATCTCTTGCACACTATCTATCTTAGGCTCATACTCCTCAAATTCATAGTCTAAATCATCCTTGAACATAAAACATTCTTCAAGATTGTTAAACATGACAACCCTATCCACTTCATGAAAGAGAACGATCAATTTTAGCCGATATCTTTGCAGGAAATCAACATCAAAAATTGGCTTACTCACCACAGCTTCCTGTATAGTTTCATTAGTCTCATGAATGTCATCATTTAAACTCAGATTTTCATTTTAAATAATGGAAGAAGTTTCACTAACACATTCTTGACTATGTAAACACTGCAAACCTGCATTAGCTTGGGTTGTAACATGACTGTTCAGGACCTGATCTATTTCACCTTCATACAGAGGAGAAACTTAAGTTTTATACCAATTATTATTGTCTTGATGATTTTCATTTTCAGGATCGGGAATAGGCATTTCTATTTTTTGGTCCTAGTATGTCTCATCCAAGGAGGAAACCTCTGATTCTTGTTGGGTGGAAAAATCATAGAGGGCTTCTATGATCTCATCATCTATAGACTCTTCATCCCCATACAAATTTTCAAGAAACCCAATGAAATTTTCATAAATTTCACAACAACTATCAATCATCGACAAGGAAGAATTAGAGCTTCGATAATGTTGAAAGAAAACTGAATGAAATTCATTTAGAGAATATAAAATAGTAGATGGTAGACCTTCATGGTAGCCATGAAAATTTTCATCAGAAAATCTTCAGGAAGTTCAATATTTAGTCTATGAATATGAAAATGAAATTTTACCAAATGAAAATTTGCATCTTCTCCATCCCGACCTTTAAACTTTGGCAGTCCTATTTGCCAATCTATACAAGGAATATGATTTGGAAAACTAGGAATATGTGCTCGATTCATAGGATCATACCTTCGAGTAGTTGAATCCATTTTGAAAAAAATGAAGTCACCAAGAAATTCGTCAAACTACCTGTTCTTGAAAAGTGGAGTTTCCATGAAAATTTTGAACCTTTGGATTCTTCGCCACTAGAGTCGCTCGGTGAAAGATGCACAAAATTCTTGTGCTTGATTGTTGTTCATCATCATAAATCATATCTGATCCTTTTCGTTCTTTCCTGGGGAATATTTTTCACCTCACTCCCTGGCAACAACGCTAAGGTGTTATCACTCCACCGAATCTCCGAAGGCTGAGAAGGAGACCAGCAAAGGTAACCACAGACCACTTTGACCTAGTAGCTAGCCCTACTAGGCTAAGAGGGCTCTCTCAGTGAGATTAAAAACTAATTTGACTGAATCATGAAATACTTTAGGCTAGGTATGCAGATTAGGGTTTGATTTCATTTTGAATGTTTGTGTTGGATGGTGAATTATGTCTAGGAGAAACTAGGTCACGACTCTGAAAAATCAGATTTGCAGAGATGTAATGGGGAAAGGTAGGCACACACCTTAGCACTTTAAAGGTCTCTATGGAATATGGTAGATTTATAGGGCTTCAAAATGAGCATGAAAATCATGAATTCATTTATATCAGAAGAAAATGAACATAGATGTGAAAGCTTCTCCAAAGTAGAGCATTGAATCAATGAATTCTACTTATCAAACATAGAAATGAATCACATAAGACATGGAAATGAATATGTAAGGTACAATACATTAAAAATTATGATAATAGAATAAGAACACTGCTAAAACACATACCACATGAATCCCACCACGATAGCTGCAAATTATGCCTAATAGTTCCTGCCGAATTCACAAAATACACTCTTGTTCCAAGATAAAGTCCAGAGCATCCAACCCTTAAAAATCATTAAAAACTACCTCATACAGCCACTAACATCGAAATAATCCCTTTGAGGTCAAAATTTTCAGCAAGAAAGTCACATTCATGCATCTATCTGAAGTCAGCTACACCCTAGGGAGGTTGCAGAACAAATTCCTTCTTTTCCTAACCACTAGAGAGATATCATCAAAGCAATAAATGGAGGATAAAGCACCTATTTACCTATATATTTACCATTTAATTTTTTTTTTTTACTTTTACATTCATCCACATTCATATTTTTACTTTTACAAAATTCAGACTAGAAATTGGAGAAAATTACACAATGAAAATTTAATTAATATCTCATAAAATTGCAGAAGCGTAGCGTCATCTTCGAGGAAATTTGTAGGCACCTTCCTAAAGCTAAAATTGAAATATGAAAGAACAATAAACTATCCTTGTCTGTCTAGTTTCCATAACATCTTTAATTTTTCGAAATTACCCAAGGGAAGGCCTTCAAAAACTCGTTCTCCCAAGTTGTCTCTAGAAGCACCATACCTACTCCAAAACAGTGGCAGAAGCACATAAATGAGGTGGATTTTTTAATTTTTCTTAAAAACCTGATATTTTCTTGGAAAAAAAACTCCAGATATGGAATTTAATCATCATTATCTATCCATCCATGTAGAAAAAAGTTCATTTGGATGTCGAGGGAAAAAGTGTCACACCCCTTGCACGACACTTCTATGTGCCAATTTTTGCAAGATTTCTGAGTTTTCTGGAAAAATACGTCTCAAAGATGGAGTCATATAGCTTTAACCATGAAACGTTTTTCAAAATTGAGAGATGTTTGTACTTTTTCATTTTAGGGACAAAAAACGCCTCCAATTTCCTATTAAGCTTCTCTTATTCTCCACAATATTTTATGCAAAAAGGTGACTAAACCAAGAAATTGCAAAGTTAGAAAAATAGGTTGTGAAGATGTTAACGGATCTCTCATTTTGTAATACCTACGTAAAAACTGAGATAATTTTTTGTTCTTTGGAATGTTAGGAACAACAACCTCATCAAGTTTCCCAAAATTCAGCTCTAGTTGTTCACAATGTTCTTTGAAAAAAGATGTCTAAAACAAGATTTTTTTCCGGAAAATTTCAAAAAAGGGCCAGGCCTCTTTGAGAGGGATTTTGGAGGTCTTTCCATAGGATTTTTGGGCTGAAATTGGTATAGCTGAAAATATTAGTATGTATGATACAAAATGGAGTCATTAAGCACTGCAAACCCCTGAAAATTTGATTTGGAGACAACTTGACCAAAAGTGCAGAAAATGACCTAAAGCAAATGTATTTTAGGCATTTCTCTCAAACCATAACACCTGTGCATCAACTGAAGGAGGTTTTGGTTCTTTTGCATATGATTGAGAAAAAGCTCTTTCACTTTTTAAAATCCATCTCCATTACATCAGAAACTAATTTTGAATCCAAACAATCCCTGTGTGCACTGTGAACCCTCATTAGGGGAATTTTGAGGTCTAAAGTGGGGCTCCTAAGGAAATTATAAAAAAATAGTGAAAATAATAAAATAATATTTGATTACATCATTAAATTTTAGATGGAAAAAAGAAAAAACTACTATTTCAACTCATATTTTCAACTTATCTCTGTTAGGTCCCTATATTACTTGTATAGTCTCTTATTGTTGTTAGTGTAACCCCCTTATTTTTATTATTGTACCCTTGTAACCCCCATATTGTTATTATTGTGCCCTTAAATTATTAATGTTAGGTCGGCTAGGATTACATTGTGGCCCCATGGACTCCTATATATAGAAAGGAGGTTTTGTAATTTGTATCATCCAAGAATTGTTCATTCATGTAATGTATTGGAGGTTTCCCCCTCGAAGTGGCTTATTTATAAGGCGTTGATATCTCTTTTATTCTATTTTTGGAGCTGGTTTCACAACATTTGGTATCAGAGCTTTGAGATTCTAGGGTTTGGCTGCTCCAAACAGGTTAGCGTGGAATTTTCACTATAAATGTTTTTCTACGAAGGTTCAGAATCTGAAATTTTTAGAGTGCGAAACAAAAATCCTGAGGAACATCGTAAAAAAATTTCATTTCTTGGTTCGCAATATTTTTGGAGATATGATCTATGAACGTTAGGTCATTTTGCAGGCTCCTGAATTTAATCTAAACAGGTCATCGTGGTATTTTCGTAATAAAATTTTTTCTACAAAGTCTCAGAAGCTGAAATGTTTATGGTGCGAAGCCAAAATCCTGAGGAACATCGTCGCAAAATTTCAGATATTGGTTCGAACAATTTTCGGAGATATGAACTGTGGAAGTTAGGGATTTATGAGGCTTCTGAATTTCATCTCAAAGAGGTGATCGTGGGAAAATATTCATAGATCTCTCTCTGAGCATCGGATTGGAATGATGTAAAAAGTGTTCACAATTAAACAGATTATAGTTTATTGTATATCAATTTTAGAGCCAAAGGAGGAAACAATGACATGCGGAAACTCATACAAGTTTTCTATACTGAACCATTCCATAATTGGGTAATTGTGGGATATTGGACATAACTTTGTCTTGAAGAATCCAAATCAGGTCAGAACTATGGCATTCGAAAGAATATTCAGAGGATTAATTCAGGGAGAAATTTCAGATATTGAAGATCTGAAATCATAGAGATAATTTAGTTTCAATATCGAGCTCCTCAACATCAAGAAAAATGTGTGTAGTTTTTTTTCAAATTGCATAAGTCTTGTTTGAAAAATCAGTTCTAGCTGATTCCAAAGGCCTATTGAGCATAGCTATCAGTATTGGGTTCTAAAATGCCTCCTAAAAATAACTCAACACCCATTAAGCCTTCATAAGGCTCTACTATGACTCATGAAGACGAAGAAATGCAACATGAGATATCAAAAGTCCATGAGCAAATGCACCAAATTTATTTATCGGAAAGAGCAACAAAAAATGAGATGGATGGTTTGAAGAAAGGTGTGGAAGCTAAGATGAATGGTTTGGAAGCTAAGATGGATGGCATGGAAGTTGGCATGGAAGCTAAGATGGAAAACATGAAGAATGATCTAAACGTAGACATGGAAGGTTTGACAAAGTTGATACAACAAATGTTTCTTAATGGTGAAAAGATAGTAGAGGAAGCTCATGATGAGAACAAAATAAATTCTAATCGTGATTTCATAAACTCTAATGTTTGCAGGAATAACCACCATATTCCAAAAATGGATATGAGGAATTTTGATGGCAAGGATCCGATAACATGGATACTATAGATGGAGTAATATTTTGATCTCAATAATGTGCAAAACACACAAAAGGTACGCATTGCAACTTTACATCTAGAACAAAATACATTTGTATGGTATCGATGGCTTTTCTCCCATAAAAAAATTGTCACTTGGTCAATTTTTATGGACGAAATGATAGCACATTATGAGGATACAAAGAGCAACACCTTCTTTAGCCAATTGATAAATCTCAAACAAAGGGTTTAGTGGGGGAGCACATTGAGGACTTCCAAAAATTGAATATAAGGGTAACTGATATTATAGAGGAACATAGGATCGATCTCTTCATAGGTACTTTAAAGGATAACATCCAACATGAAGTTTGCATTTTGGAAGCCGATTCATTAGAGAAGGCATTTTGGTTGGCAAGAAAAATTGAATGTAAAATTATGGCGACAAGGAAGCCTACCACTCACTTCTATAAAGAGGGAAGTGTTGATACTCCTAGATTTCAACAACCTACAAGGTTGACACCAAAAAAATTGGAAGAAAAAATAGAAAAAGCGCTTTGCTATAGTTGTGATAGAAAATACATTAAAGTTCATAAGTGTGCTAAGAAGAAATTATTTTACATAGATTGTGAAGAGGAAGAAGAAAATGAAAAAGAAGAGGATATACACCAGGAACCAACCCTAGAAGACGAATAAATGAGTCTGACCATATTGTGTAAGGCATTGGCAGGAATTATTACTCCTCAAACTCTCATGATAGAAGGATATATCAAGAAGAAAAAGGTAATAGTGTTGATTGATTCAGGTAGTACCCATAGTTTTATTCATTGTAAAGTAGCCAAGGAATTGAATTGTTTCCTATACCCAGCACCAGAATGTCAAGTGATGGTTGCAAATGGAGGAACTATAAATTGCTTTGGAAAATGCCATAATATCAAGCTATCCATGGGGGAATATGTATTTAATAGTCTAATTCTTTCCATCCCAATGGGAGGCGTTGATGTCATACTAGGAGTACAATGGTTACAATCTTTGGGGATAATAGCTTTTAATTTTCAAGAACTTTTCTTGAATTTTTTTTTGGAAGGAAAGGAAATCGAATTACAAGGTATTACAGGGAAGCTAGGAGAAATAATAAGTTATAATGTCATGACAAAGCTTCTGAAGAAATAAAAACGAGGCATAATTGCACAATTATGCTCACTAGAAGTTCCAACATCAAAATCATCTATTTCTCCAGATCTCCAAAGAGTCTTGGACAATCATTCCAATGTGTTTGATACTCCTAAAGGACTCCCACCTATTCGTGATCATGATCATGCTATTCATTTGATTCCAGGAAGTGTTCCTCCAAACATCCGACCTTACATATATCCTTATGTCCAAAAGAGTGAAATTGAACGTATGATTGCAGAAATGTTAGAGGCTGGTATAATTCAACCTAGCCAAATTTATTTCTATGCTCCTATAGTATTGGTACACAAGAAGGATGGATCATGGCGCATGTGCCCCAAATATAGGGAGATTAATAAGCTCACCATTAAAGATAAATTTCCCATTCCTGTGATTAATGAATTATTGGATGAATTACATGGAGCAATTTATTTTACCAAGTTGGATCTTCGTTCAGGATATCATCAAATTAGAATGAAGACTGAAGATATTCCAAAAACAGCATTTCGAACCCATGAGGGTCATTATGAATTTTTGGTCATGCCCTTTGGCCTTACCAATGCACCTTCTACATTTCAAGGGTTGATGAATTCCATTTTCAAACCCTTCCTTAGAAAATTTGTGCTAGTATTTTTTGATGATATACTAATCTACAGTGGGTCTTGGAAGGATCATGTTGAACATGTTGACAGGGTGCTCAAACTATTGCAGGAGAAACAACTATATGCAAAAACATCCAAATGTTTCTTTGGAGTACAAGAGGTGGAATATCTGGGTCATATTGTATCTCACGAGGGTGTTAAGGTAGACCCTAACAAAATTAAAGCCATTAAGGAATGGAAATTCCCCACAACCATAAAGCAGTTGTGAGGATTTCTCAGGTTAACAAGGTATTATCACAAGTTTGTTAAGAATTATGGGAGAATAGCAGCACCTCTAACAACATTATTGAAGAAATATTCATTTTCATGGACTCCTGAAGCAACTAAGGCCTTTGAACATCTTAAAGAGGCAATGTGCCTAGCACCGGTCTTAGCTACGCCAGACTTCACAAAAACCTTTATTGTGGAATGTGATGCCTTGGGAAATGGAATTGGTGCTGTTTTAATGCAGGAAGGAAGACCCATTGCTTTTGAAAGTCGTCCAATCAAAGGAAAGTATTTACAAAAACCTATTTATGAGAAGGAAATGTTAGCAATACCGCATGCACTAAAGAAATGGCGAACTTACCTAATGGGAAGACACTTCAAGGTAAAAACTGATCATGATAGTCTTAAACACTTTTTGGAACAAAGACTATCTTCAGAAGAGCAGCAAAAATGGGTCACAAAGATGTTGGGTTATGACTTTGAAATAATCTAAAAAAAATGAAAGCTTAATGTTGTTGCAGATGCACTCTCAAGAAAGAATGAAGAGGTGGAAGCATTGCTTTGTGCCATTTCTATTATCCAACCAGATTTGATAACTGAAGCAAGAGATGAATGGAAGAAGGACAAAGATGTATGGATACTCATTCAAAAGTTGCAGCAAGATCCTAGTACATCTGATACATTTAGTTGGAAAAAATGATTCCTTATGGTACAAAGATCGCTTATATCTTTGTAAGAATTCCCAACTAAAACAAAAGATTCTTCTGGAATTGCACACTTCTCCTTTAGGAGGACACTCAGGATTTTTAAAAACTTACCACAGGGTGAAGAAAGAATTTTTTTGGGATGGCCTTAAATCTGATATTCAAAAGTTTGTGGCAAAATGTTTGGTTTGCCAGCAGAATAAAGTGGAAACAATTAAGACCCCAGGACTTCTACAACCTTTATCCATTCCAAGTCAACGTTGGGAGGAGATTTCAATGGACTTTATCACAGGTTTACCTAAGTCCGAAGGAAAGAGTGTCATCATGGTGGCAGTTGATAGACTTACCAAGTATGCACACTTTTGTGCATTATCTCATCCATTTAAAGAAAGTACAGTTGCTACTACATTTATGGACACAATTCAAAAGCTACATGGATACCCAAGGGTTATTGTGAGCGACAGATATCCCATTTTTACTGGAAATGTTTGGACGGAGTTATTTCCTTGTTTGGGTACTCAATTAGCTCATAGCTCATCTTATTATCCTCAATCCGATGGTCAAACTGAGATAGTAAATAAATGTTTGGAAGGATATCTTATTTTTTTTGTATCTTATAAACAAACATAATGGGTCAAGTGGTTACCTCTCGCTGAATAGTGGTATAACACTTCCTTCCATATTGCAGCAAAAATGAACCCATTT
Organism: Pinus albicaulis; assembly: GCA_034641835.2. NCBI lineage: Eukaryota > Viridiplantae > Streptophyta > Pinopsida > Pinales > Pinaceae > Pinus > Pinus albicaulis. The sequence goes on from CM076579.1 coordinate 222,639,440, forward strand.
ATGGCACTTTATGGATATCATCCACCATCCATCACATCATCTTTAAGAGAAAATTTGAAGTTTCAAGCAGTGGAAGATAACATCGAGCATCAATAAGAAGTTCTCCAACTCTTAAAGGACAACCTGAATTTGGCACAAAATTGAATAAAACAATAGGCAGATTAACATCACAGCGAAAGAAGTTTTGATGTAGGAGACTGGGTATTTTTACGGCTACAACCATACAAACAAATGTCCCTCAAGAAAGCTAAGAAGGATAATAAATTATCACCAAAGTACTATTGTCCTTACAAGGTGTTACAAAATATTGGTACTGTGGCGTACAAATTGGAGTTTCCTGCTTCTTCATGAGTGCATCCAATTTTCCATGTTTCATGCTTAAAGAAGGTTATAGGTGAAAATATTCCAGTTCAAACAATATTGGCAGAACTTGATGAGGAAGGAAAAATTATATTGGAACCTGAAGCAGTCACGGAAACCAGAACTTGACAGCTACGGAATCGGTTAATTTCAAAGTATCTCATCAAGTGGAAGAACTTACCCACTGAAGATTCTACATGGGAGGATGAGAATTTTATACAGAAGCACCCAAAGCTACTCAAGCGTTGAGGACAACACCTTTTTGAAGGAGAGGGGCATGTTAGGTCCCTATATTACCACTATAGTCTCTTATTGTTGTTAGTGTAACCCCCTTATTGTTATTATTGTACCCTTGTAAACCCCATATTGTTATTATTGTGCCCTTAAATTATTAATGTTAGGTCAGCTAGGATTACATTGTGGCCCCACTAGGATTACATTGTGGCCCCATGGAATCCTATATATAGAAAGGAGGTTTTGTAATTTTTATTATCCAAGAATTGTTCATTCATATAATGTATTGGAGGTTTCCCCCTCGAAGTGGCTTATTTCTAAGGCGTTGATATCTCTTTTCTTATATTTTTGGAGTTGGTTTCACAACAATCTCCCTATGGGTTTACTCAAATTTCGAGTGGGAATATTCATTGGATGTAGAATTCCTCATCGAAAGATTACCCATGTTGCATGCTTTCGATTGACTGTGCTACACGAAAAATGAGAAATACATGAAAAAACGTGATTGAAATTACATTTTTCATGTATTTCTCATTTTTTGTGTAGTACGGTCCATCAAAATTATGCAACATGTGTACTCCTTTGATGAGGAATTAAATTTTTCATCCAACGAGTACTCCCACTCGAAATTTGAGTAAAACCTTAGGGAGATTAGTTGAAAATACAAGTTGAAAAAGTTATTATATTATTATATTATTTTTAGAACTTTTTAGCTTTTTACCCTTAAAATGGTGAATCATCACCCATGGTTGAAATCATCATCTTGTATCCCATTGGTTCTTATAAAGTTTATTTTGGTTGTACATTTTTCTTAGGAGGCCCATTTTAGACCTCAAAAGTTCTCCAATGAGAAAATGATCACAAAACTCTGAAAATGATGCCATGGGTTTCGGTTGACTAAAACCTGGAAACTTGCCCTCCTTTGTTGTAATTTTTCTTCTCATTTTCCATGTTGTTTGTTTTTATGATAGAAACCCTAGCTTGATGGGAAGGAAGGGGTGGAATCTAGGAAAATAGGGGAAAATGGTGCAATAATTTTAGGGAGGGAAATGGAGGGGATAGGAGTTAGGGGAAAATATGAAAAAAATATAAGAGATAGGGGAGTGTTTTAGGAACATAGTTCAAGTGGAATGCCTTAAAATGGATAAGGGAAAGAGGGGAAAAAGGCTAAAACACGGTCCTAACCTATAATCTCTGCAAAAATGTTGTGAGAATTATGGTTTGAGTGAAAATGGGAGTAATGAGAGGTACGAATGATATGGAGTTATTTGGTAAGGCATATAGGTGATATATGAAGGTTTGCATGTGAAAAAAATATGGGTTTTACAATTAAAAGTAACCAAACATCTCGGAAATCCAAAAACTAGTTTGAAAACCCTAAAAGAGGGAATCCACTCTTTGCTGAAGAAATTCACTTAAAGGAGAAGTAAGGAATGTTCAGTTATTGTTTTGGAAGCACCTGAAACTTTATGAAATGATGAATTTACCCATCTTTCACCTTCTTATGACAGGATTTGGAAATTTATGGCAATGAAATGAAAGACACCTAGACACTGAACTAGGTGAAAATATGGTGGCTGACCTAAGAATATAGATGATAATGGTGGACATGACTCATGAAATGATGATGACCATGAGTGAATGGAGGGAGAAGCGCTAACCTAGACAACAACTAATGATCAAATTTTATTTGAAAACTATAAAATTTGACCTAGGACCCTATCAGGACATGATAAGAGCCCATTAATCACTAGTGACAGGATGTAAAGACTCACACTAACAAAAATAATTTGTGATTTTTTTTTTTTTAATAAAAAAAGACTTATCTATTGAAAATTGATAGAAAAGACACATCACACTTCCATTTTTCTATTTCTGCAGCCACCCACCCTTCTATTTCACAGGCCACATTATATATATATATATACAAAAGATAGAGTGCAGTTGTATTTTTCCATCTGTTTCACGGGCCGCATTATTTATATAATCCTAGTATAGATACGACAACAATTTACCTCCAAGCTGACCATGAGAGTAAAATAAATCCAACTACTATTTTTATGTTTCGAATTTATGTTTGTTTTGCAGATTCAAAAATCATGGTTGAAATTAGATGGGCGTGTAATGTCTTAGATCATTTATATTTTAATATATGAAAAAAATATGAGAGTTTAGTGTTTATATAATCCTATAGATAGGACAATGTTTTACCTCCAAGATGACCACGAGAGTAAAATAAATCCAATTACTATTTTTATATTTTGAATTTATTTCTATGCTGCAGATTCAAAAATCATGGTTGAAATTAGATGGACATGTAACGTTTTAGATCATTTATATTATAACATATAAATTAAACAAGAGAGTTTAATATTTATATAATACAACATTTCACCTCCAATCTGACCATGAGAGTAAAATAAATCCAACTACTATTTTTATATTTCAATTTTTTTATATTTTGAATTTATGTCTTGCTGCAGATTCAAAAATCATGGTTGAATTAGATTGAAATTAGATTAAAATTAGATGGATGAATCGCAGTTGAAATTAGATGGTTAGATGGACGTCTAACATTTTTAGATTGGTTATATTATAATATATCAAACAAATATGAGAGCTTAATGGTTTGATTGTACATCACTCCCATTCTCCTATGTCAAAATTTAATTGATCTAAAAGAGATAATATTCTATTGCTTAGTATAAATAGCTTATAATTTTGTTTTTTTTGTCAATTTTTTGATGGTGCTAGATCCACAAAAAAAATTGATTTCAACAATCCCACACTCAAAATTATTGAAAAAAATTTCACCGTACTCTACTTGAATTTGACCATCCTCGCGAAATTGTGACCTGGTTACTCTACTCCTACTTAGTTACTCTACTAGAAATACATTCATCAATGGCTTATTGATGTTGACTTATACACATTATTTTTAATTTTGATCATCCCAGAAATATGAACCATTGAAGTTGAGAATCAAATGCTTTAAATTATATTTCGAAACTTATTACCTTGGATTATAAGAAAATACATGATAATATGATTACATATGAATCATGATTATAATCAATAGGGTTATGATTGATATATTTATAGAAAATAGTATGATAATTGTTAATAAGAATAAATACAAGTGAAAAAATGTAATCAAAATATTAAATAAATAATAAATGACCACCAAATTTACAAGATTTTTAAATTATTATATGTAAAAAACTAAAATATAAAGAATTAAAAAAAAAGCATTTAACAACATTTTCTTAATTTTAAATCAGAAATAGGTCAAAATTGCCAGGGAGTGAAAGAGCGGCTCATGTCTAGGTCACGGAGCTCTCTGCAGAAACCCTAGCCTGCATGCGACTCCACTCTGCCATTGCGACCTGCTCACAGCCAGCCCGCGCGGCCTGAACGTTGACAATGGCCTCCAGCTCGGGGGGGGGGAAGGTCAACCCCCCCTGTCAATAACAATGGCACCCACGCTAGCTCGGTGCAAAGCAATGAAACAGCCAACAGAAGTAAGGAAACGCCGCTCCCTAACGCGCCGTCTTCGCAAGCTCAGCAGGAGGTGGAGGTGCCCAAATCCTCCACCTGCAAACCCATTGCTACGGAAAGACAAAAAATCGAACTGCTGAGCCATCGAATAAACGCCCGAATCCAGTATATGAGGGACCACGCCCTCATTGGAAAGTTTATTTGTTTCTGGCCAACTGAGAAAGCCCTTTATGGCTGGGTTGCTTCCAAATGGAAGCCCAAAGAGAAAGTTACATTACAACTGGGACCAAAAGGCTTCTTCACAGCGATCTTCAACTGCCTGGAAGACAGAAACAGAGTAATGGATGGAGGGCCTTACTTTTTCAACTCAGCTGGGTTGTATCTCCGAAACTGGGTAGAAAGATTCAATCCAGACAAAGAAAACTTCAATTGGGCACCTGTCTAGATACGCCTATACTCGCTACCCTTAGAATACTGGGACGAAGAATCACTCCAAGCAATAGGAAAAGGCCTCGGGGAATTCATCAAGATTGCAGAAGAAACAAAGCTTCATCGATATACTTCATATGCTCGCATCTGTGTTCACATGCATCTGGACAAGCCTTTACCAGATGCTGTAAGTATTTATCACGATGACTTCGAGTGGATACAGCCTCTTGACTACGAGCATGTCCCCTTCAGATGTCGATGATGCCACGCTCTAGGGCACCTCTTCAGAGATTGCCCTCTTACCGCACAGGCGCAGGCAAAAGAAGCGGAAGCAGCACCGGAAGCTGATGGATTCTCCAAAGTTCCCACGCGAAGAAAGCATGGCAAGAAGCCTTCCACGACTGGTAAGAAAACTTCCCCCTCTTCCAATACTCCTTCAACCAGTAATAGTTTTGCTGCTCTCTCCAACCCTGATCTTATTCCTGAGATAAACCCTAACCAGCTGAAAGCCCCCTCTCAACCTTCGGATATTCCCAATCCCACAGCTAAACCCAACCCCATACAAAATTCAAACCAAAAGCTTTCTCTTGATCCAAATCCAGATAACCACTCTGCCGGAATCAAACTCCTACCCTAGCACCCTGCCACAATGGAAGTCGACAAACCCATTACCCAACCTGTTATCCCCAACGAAGCTCTGATTAGCGGAAACCAAGAAACTCTCATGGAAGAAGACTCCGAAGGCCCTGACCTGGGAGACATCGACATATCAGAGCTCGAGGAGGCTTGCATAAACCAAAATTTCGATACTATCAACCCTCAGCAAATTGATAAATTAGAAAAGGTCTTCTCAAGTGTCCATCAGGGGAGAAAACTTGGCATTCAACCTGGCAGTCACTGGGACAGTCTCAAAATCACAAAAGAACACAAGAAAAGAGGGCGAAAGCCAGATTGGCAGTGTACCATCACCATAGGGCAAATATTGGTCGACTCAGGCCGATACCCTAAGCTTACAAGGTTCTTCAAACCACTGTCAAACAGTTCCTCATGAAGCTGCTGTCATGGAACATAAGAGGGCTCAATAGCCCTGGCAAGCAAAAGATTCTGAAAAGTATGATACAGAAAGAAAGACCAAACATTCTCTTTCTCCAAGAAACAAAATGCAACAGTGAAATTCTAGGAACAATCCTGTCTAAGGCTTGGCCTAGCTGCAGCTCAGTAGCAGTGGACGCTTCAGGGTCCTCGGGAGGTCTGACTATTGCTTGGGACACGCTGACCATTGATCTTTCCAATTTTCATGTGGGGCACCACCTGATACAAGCTATTTTCCACCCCATTGGTACCAACTTTCAAGGACATCTTTCCAACGTATACTTTCCTCAGGATCAGGCAGGGAAAATAGCTCTTCTAAATACCATAGCAAATCTAAACACCAACAGAAATTATCCCCTTTGGATCGTTGCAGGGGACTTTAATATGATCACTCAGATGAGAGAAAGAACAGGGGGAAGACTTAGAGCAGATCCGGACAGTGGGCACTTCAGAGAATTCATAGCCAACATCTGGCTTATAGACATGCCCTTCTCAAACGGCACATTCACTTGGAACAATAAGAGAACTGGAACCCAACACATAGCTTCCAAGCTAGATCGGTTCCTCATTTTGTGACAACGTCGTCCATATAGGAGGGGATCTATCGGCCTCAATCCTACCGCAGACAGGATCGGACCATTGGCCCATCATGCTCCATTGGAAAAATGTTGGTCTTCAATACAAAAAACCTTTCAAATTTGAAGCTTTTTGGCTCTCCCACCCCTCTTTCAGAGAAGTTGTTACTCAGGCCTGGCAAAGTTACACACCTCCTTCAGGCTCAAAAATGTACCAATTTCAACAAAAGATCAAGCATCTCAAAGCTGTTATCAAAAACTGGAACGCCTCCGTCTTTGGAAACATCTTCCAAGAAATCAAAATCCTTGAAAGCAAAATGGAAGAAATTCAGCAAAAAATCATAAACGAAGGCAGAACGGAAGAGCTAGCCGCTCAGGAACAACATATACATCAGCAAATGGAAGAGAGACGTAAGCAAGAAGAAGTCCTATGGCGGCAAAAATCCAGAATAGCCTGGTTAAAGGAAGGGGAAAAGAACACTAAATTCTTCCATAGATCAACAATACAAAGAAGAATGCAAAATCGCATTCCGCACATTACCAATCAACAAGGAGCAAAGGTGGAACAACAGGAGGAGATAGAACAAGTTTTTCTGGACCACTTTCAAGGCATACAGCAGGAGGACCTCGCAATACACAGACAGCCAGCCATCGATCACATAGCTCAACTCATACCCAGGTTGATCACGGAAGAGCACAACAAGATGTTGCTCCGCCCTGTCACACTCCAAGAAGTCGAACTAGCCTCGACCCAAATGAAGGATGGCAAGGCACCTGGGCCCGATGGATTCACCTCAAATTTCTTTCACACCTTCTGGGAATTGATCATGGAAGAAGTCTGGCAGCTAGTGGAAGAATCTAGAGTTGCTCACTGGCTCCTCCCCTCCTTAAATGCAACCTTCATAGCCTTGGTGCCGAAAGAGGAGCGGCCATGCACTCCGGATAAATTCAGACCTATAGCCCTCTGCAACGTGATTTACAAAATCATCTCCAAGGTCATAGCCAACAGATTGAAGCCTCTGCTCCCGCTCCTCATATCGCCTGAACAAACTGGATATGTAGAAGGAAGGAAAATCATGGACGGCATTATCCTCACGCATGAAGTCATACACTCCCTCAAAGTCTCCAAAAGGCCAGGTATGCTCCTCAAAATTGATCTATCAAAAGCATTCGATAAACTAAACTGGCACTACATTCAAAGTATACTGTCTGCTTTTGGCTTTGACAGAATGTGGATAAGATGGATTATGTCTCTCATCTCTTCTCCCCTTTTCTCCATTCTTGTCAATGGTATCCCTTCTAAGCCATTCAAGCCATCTAGAGGAATCAGACAAGGAGACCCCTTATCTCCTTTTCTTTTTGTTCTCATGTCCGAAGGTCTCAGCAAGCTTATCCACCATGCTGTCCTCACGAACCAGCTGAAAGGAATTTCCCTCCATGGCTCTCTCACCACTCACCAGCAATTTGTTGATGACAACATGTTGTTCGGGCTCCCTTCAGTCCAGGAAGCTAAATCTTTCCAAAATATCCTCAACCTCTTCGCCACTTCCTCCGGCATGACTGTCAATGTCTCCAAGTCATAGATCTTCTTCTTTAATACCCCTCCTCTAATTCAAACCAGTATAATTCGAATTCTCAGTTTCTCTCCTGCTCACCTCCCTTCCAAATACCTAGGAGCCCCTCTAATTGCCACTGCCATTAAGCACTCCACCTGGAATCACCTACTGGAAAAATTGGAAGCTCGGCTCTCCTCATGGACATACAGAGCGCTCAACATATCCAGTAGACTTATCCTAATCAAATCTGTTTTGAAATCCATGCCCATCTATCTTTTTTCTGTGCTTGCAGCTCCTAAATGGGTTCTCAATCAGATCAGAAATTTGCAGTGAAGATTCCTCTGGGGATCCTCAGACCAAAAACGCAAATGGGCTTTGGTAAACTGGGCTATGGTTTGCTCACCTAAAGCAGCTGGAGGTCTGGGCCTCAGGAATCCCATCCACAGCAATGAATTCATGGGGGCTCATCTTTGGTGGAACTGGATTGCAAACCCCTGTAAACCATGGGCCAAAATATGGACTGCCAAATATGCCAATAATAGACTGCCCAACGATCTGATCAGGCTACACCCTGGAGGCGCCGGATCACTCATATGGAATGCTGCCAAGCCGCACTTTGCTCTCATCCAACAACACAGCTTCTGGGAGATAAGAAATGGGCACATAGCCAGATTCTGGACAGACTCCTGGCAGCAACAGCCCCAACTCACTGAGCTTCTCAATCTCTCCAACCATGGCCGCCCTAGCCCTCTGGAATAAATTAACGTTAATCAATGCTGGATGCCTACAGTCACCAATAATTTCAGGCAATGGAAACTTCCTACCTCCCTCCTTCCCAATGCTCACAACAACACTCAGGAAGCTCTCCAAAAGGAGCTGCAACGGAGGAAAATAAGACGTTCAGAGGAACCAGACATCCTTCGGTGGGGTTACACTACCAAAGGAATGTTCACCACGAAGGAAGCCTACTCTATTATGCACCCTATCCAGCATCTGACAGACAGGCTTTGGCAATTTTTTTGGGCTCCAAGTACTTGGCCTAAAGTTTCCACCTTTCTGTGGCTTCTCAGTCACAAACGCACACTCACTTGGGACAATCTGCTCAAGCGTGGCTTCAGCGGCCCCTCCCAATGCCCAAACTGCAAGAAGGAAATGGAAACAACTCAACACCTCATGTTGACTTGTCAACTGGCTCATCAACTTTGGGAAAAAATATGTTTCAGAAGTCAGCGCAGCAAACCAAAAGGAGACGTCGTACACATTATGCGACTCTGGCCCCAGCGACCTTACAACAGTCCCATCCTCAATTATCTCTGGCAGCTGATCCCTGGTCTCCTCTTCTGGTCTCTATGGAAGGAACGAAACAGAAGAATCTTCAAACATCAAACTACTCCTCTGGAGATCATATGGAACAACTTATACAACAATCTTCAAGAAACCATTTCCCTGCATCCCTGGCAAGAAGAGGATCTCCCCAAACATCCGCAGGAAGCAGCTATATGGCAAAACTGGCAACTAAGGATAGCGATCTCGCCTAACCGCTCCAAGCAAAAAGCTTCAGGCGCCCCAATCCCCTGGACTCCTCTGCCTCCAGGCATATACAAGATGAACTTCGATGGAGCCTCCAAGGGCAATCCAGGCCCAGCAGGCTTTGGGGGCATCCTCAAAAACTCTCAAGGGGACACTCTTGCTATTTACTATGGTTCGATAGGCTGGGACACAAACAACTCTGCGGAGCTGGAAGGGCTCTGGCAAGGAGTAATCCTTTCTCATCTTTACAATCTTTCACCTATAATAGTGGAAGGGGACTCTCATATTCTTATCACTATCGCCAATCAACTTCATCAAGGCACTAGATCCACTAAAGTTGCCACAAGTTGGAGATTGGCCTCTCGGCTCGACACTCTTAGCAGATGGTTGGATAACAATCAAGCAATCTCCTTTGCTCACACCAAAAGAGAAGGTAATAAGGTCGCGGACTTCCCTGCCAATCTAGGAGTTGACAGCGCAGACTCTCTTAATCATGGCCCTCTTAACATCATCCATGACAGGGACACACTTCAGAATTGCATCAATCTGGTGCAAAATGATCAAAACTTTCCGGATGCGGATGCTTGGTAGTCCCATGGGGACAAACGGTACGCGTGGTGGCCATTTCCCAACGCCCTTCGAGCGTGGTGGCCACATGGCTCGCCACAGCAATCTTAATTGCGCCTTCATTGCGCCTGCAACCTCATTCAATGCTCCATCGAGCCGGCGCCACTATAGCTCTGTTTCGCCTGGTATGCGCATTATGGACATCGTTTCTCTGCTTGACTCTCTGTTCGACGAGCACCTCGCCTCCCTCCGCGTCTGGATGGTGCCTTTGGCCGGTGCGTGCCCTGTCCATTGTGCTGAGCCAAGCGCTCGCACAGCCACAGGCCGACGCTGCTCGTTATATAGTTGTATTGAGGTTTTACCTGGTGTTCACTTCTCTAATAGCAGGTTTTGTTCTGGTGCGACCGCTGCCCCTCAGCTTATTTCCAACCAGCCCGTCGCTCTGCATTCCGGTGGTCTGCCTCTGCTCACTCCCAGCTCCTCTGTTGTTGCTATACATATTCAAGAGCCTCCCGACGCCGAGTCTGCCATGCCTCGTCTCAGGCCGCGTATGACAGCCCGCAGAGGTGGCACTCGCGGTGGCTCCGCTGGGGAGCGCCCCTGTTCCAGCAGAATTGCCTCAGATACTCCTTTTGATTTTGTTTATGATCGGCCGCCTGCCTCCCTTCAGCATGAAGCACCTCGCTTCTCCGCCTCTCATGTTCCTCTGCCCGCTAGTAGGCCTTTCATTCGCCAGACCACTCAACGAGCGGAGCTGAGGTTCGAAAGCACCCTCAACCGCCCTTCTATTACTGCCTATATCACCATCACTTTGTGAGAGGATGCCATTATCAGTTCTCCTTCTTGGAATGCCTCCACTCCCGCCTCCCCCGACCCCCATCTTACCTCTGTCGCGCCTCACCCCACTTCGGCTGCTACTCCCCTTGAAGACCTGGCCAAGACTGAAGCCACAGCCAATTCCCCCCGTGGTCTCTCTCCCTTGCAGATGGAAACTTCGGAGGCTCAAGGCGCTATGGATCAGGGCGCTATGGATGCTGATGCAGATGATCCTGAGGACTACTACGGTTGCCCAATTCTGGAGGAGCAACCTTCTCCCGTCACCTCCAGCTGACTCAGCTGTGACTTGGAACAGTATGGTCTTAGATCTAGCTTATTTTTGTATCGTTGTTAGTTTTCCTCATCACATAGCAGCTCACTGGTTTTCGCTTATAATACTGTTAGCTTTTTGTTACTGTGTCATTATAACCATAACTGTTCTGCCGGTTTCCCATCATAAGGGCGGCGAGACTGTTTTTAAAAAGCTGGTTTCCCTATATGGGCAGCTTCTTTTCAGAACTATGCTTGACTTTCAAGCCCAGTTTCAGGCTAACGCAGCTGAACTGAGGCAGTTTTGTACTATTACTTATACATAAATAGAATTAGCACAATTTAGAAAAAAAAAACATTTTCTTAATTTTCCTGATATTTATGTTGTAAGGTATTTATCTTTCAAAACAACTTCCTATTGGATCAAATGTTAGATGATTAAAATGTTTTAAGCCATTCGATCTGTAATATTCCCAAATGGGAAAATCAGCAATATATGCACAGAAACCAAATTTTTCAAAAATATGTGTTATAAAAATCAATAATAGCCCATGAATCCTTTAGATCAAACATCATAAAAGTCAAATCTAAAATGATATCAGAAACAATTCATTATTACTAAGTTAAATAATCCCCCCATGCCCAGAACAACCCAAAAACACTACAACCCCAAGACTACTGCAACACAGAATTATTTCAGCAAGTGACATTGTATTTTACTAAGGGTTTATACTTAAAAATAGAGAGACAAAGTATATTTGCTTATATATTAATCAATAAAGATCAAAAACTGAGATCTAGTCTCATTTAGATAAATACAGGATGACTCGGAAAGAGTTTCTTGCTAGACATGAGATAGAAGAAGCATATGTTGCATATCTATGGCTGAATCACGTCGTATGACTAAAGCACTGAATGAATATGGCTGATAATACAAATAAATGGATGTAGCTCCTCCTACTAGCTTTCTGGGAAAGTGGCTGATTCTCCTTAAGGGAAACTAACTCATAAAACAAGGGTTTAAACCCTTCCACTGCAACACCATAAGAAATAATGCAGTTTCTTCAAGGGACTACATTGTAGCTATAGGTGACTTCTTGGCCAAGTGTTGGATGGTGGAAATGAAGTCCAGGAAGCTCCTCTTAGATTCCTTAAACAAGTCCTCCAAGGAAGAGTGGGGAATTCTCGCATGAGAAAACCCTTGTACTAAAAAAGACAACAAACTTAGCTAAACAGTTGAAGCATGAAATAAGTATAAAAAAACCCAATCATCAAATCATATCACCCATAATAACCCATATGGCTACCATTCCCTCCATTATATATTTGATGAGCTTCCTCACCATGGGTCCCACCTATTCATAAGGCTACTTCCATGCAAAGGATCCTCCGCCAAAATTACGTTGTCCCCATTAGTCCCACTCTTGTATTTACAATGTTGTTTGATTTGTTCAAACTTGACTTATTCTCCATGCATTTTCTCCTTTCACACCCAAGATGTATTTATTTTGACTAGCTAAACTAATCCACATTCATATTGAGTTGTCTTTATTGATGATCCACTCCTCCCATATTAGTGTTGTTGACTTGGTCAAACTTGACTTGTCCACATGAATTATCCCTTGTTCACACATGAGGGTGATTGATCTAGTTATTAACATGATCCCTTTTCACATAAAGAGCTATTTTATTCCTACTTAAGATACTTATGGGCCTCCATACCCATTTATTCATCTAACTAGATGTTAAGAGAAAAATTAATATTCCCATTAGCTGCATACTAATTTAGGAATATTATAGTCTTCACCTCCCAAATGTTTCTTGTCCTCAAGAAACTACAAGGGTTCTACAAAATCTCCCCTCCTCTTCTTGTGGCCTCTACACCCAATAGTCTCCACTATTGTTTCAAATATTATGCAACAATTTTGTCTCCCAATGATTCGTCCCAAATGTGTAAGTTGGCCTTTGGTGGGTAAACCAAATGACTCTCAACATGAAATAATGGAAGGTCTATATGGAAACCTTATTTCTATTCAATGGCCTCTTCAAGGTAGAAGTGATGAAAATCACCGGGGACTTCATTCCCAATGAAAGACTCCCATCTCCATGCTATCATCCAAATGAAATGGATCACCTCCAAGCTTGGTAATTCATAGAAAATCTCCTCCCAAATGTTCATGAGAGGCATGTCCCAAGAGCTCCAAAAAATTATATGGCCCACCTCATAAAGAAACAAATGATCTATTGTAGTGGCCATATCATCTCCCATGCTCCCTTTGAAGCATGTAGCACAAAAGTTGTGGGAAATTTCTTTCCCCAAGGACACATGCAACCAATGTGTCTCTTCTCCAATCATGTTCGCAAGAAGGATAAGAACATATTCAGCATATGGAATCATAATTAAAGTCATGCTAGCTGCCATATGTAGTAAAGGAGAAGGATAATGGTCCCTCATGTGCAACCAGCGCGGTTTTACTCCTAACTGCCATAGGATATGATATAAAAAGCATTTCTCCTGCCACTTGTTTGCTACCCCATTCTTCTTGCTTGTTTGGAGAAGGTATATGATGGATGGTGTTAATGAATCACACCATGAAGATTACATCATCTCCCCAAAATCTTCTAGGTAATGGTCAACATCACCATTTCTCATGGCCCCAAGTATCCCATGAGGCAAATAAGAAAGAGTGTCCACTCTTGGAGCAATGCCATGCACATGTGTGGTAATAAAATTCTAGTATATAGTAAATATATTATGATGTTCAAAAATACAATCCTTACCATACACTTGATTTGAATCAGTGAGGTAGCTCATGGATGAGCTCCCTCTCACACCCAATGAATAAAAAGGTGGTAATGATAACTCTTCCCAAGAGCTATGTCCCTCCTCAACCTGCAGAAAATCTATGCACTTCCTCATGTGATAGTGCATCTCCTCTTTGAAGTCTTCCCACATGAATCCCTCCAAGATAGTACAGTATGCTCTAATGAAATTAGTGGGGTTGGAAAGAAATACCTCATAGGCTGCATATAGTAGTTTATCCTTGAGTTTGGTGTCTTGATTAAAAACGATCATATTATAAAAATAAATGAATCCATCAACCACTCTATACCTCATATCCGTTACTTTCCCATCAAGAACCTTACATGTGAAGGTTATTGGAATATTCTACCAAGAGTTGGGACTCCCAGTATGGATCTAGGCTTCCCAACAATGACAGCACTGTAGAAATCTGAAATGAAGTACCTGTCATATAATGACTCTCCTCTTTGACATGCTCAATGCCACAGACACATGTTGGAGTAATGTGACTCCTCCTTTGCTGCCCCTTTTGCTGCTGATCTTGCTCAAGACAAGATTGAAGTACATGGAAGTCAACCTCCTCTTGAATGGTGTCTCTCTTCCAAAACTTCCATAGTTTGGCCCATGTATGCAACAGTGTTAATACCCTCTTATAATATTCATAAATGTTTCTCATGTGTGGAAGTATCATTTTATGCTCCAAGACTATGGAGTGGCCATTTGAAACCATACTCATGTCATCATAGATTTCTGAATAATTTCCCAACGCAGACAGCTGAGTGGGTTATGGAAATGTCCAACTCAGAAAACTGATCATCTCTCTTTGGAACCCATCGAAGTTTCTCAGTGTTGTGGTAGTTCCTCCCAAGGCTCCTTCCTTAGCCAAATATGTCACTGTTGCACTAAGTTGAGAGAACACTTTATTTATCTTCCAATCAAGGGGTCTCCCTAGTGGAATGCCTCCACGTAAAGATACATCAAGGCATAGAGAAGGATTTATATCTGTGTGGACTGATTTATCCTTGTCCTCACTGCACAAATCCTCTTGCCTCTTTGGTACATCAATGTTCTGAAATAGAGAGGTGTGTGTGTTCCTCATCTCATGATGCTTTTCCTCCCTCTTATATCCTTCTACCTTCAAGATCTCACAATTTTTCAATGATGGCACATACTGCACATGGGCTGTACCATGATCTCCATATGTGAGATTCTTTGGAACTCCTTGCAATAGCGCAAGAGTTTCTCTCTTTGGAGAAAATGCTCCATCTTCCTCTTCATGAGGTATTGGATATTCTCTTGATATGACAGCATTGTTACCTCCAACTTTCTCTTTCTCCTCATCAATATTTGAGAATGCCTCATCAACAATGAGAGACCCTAGATCTTGGTCTTCCCTTGAAGGAGGAATCTCTTCATGCATTGGGGATATTTCCCTTGGCAAGGTATCATTCAAGTTTTCATCCCCCTCAATGGTTTTCTGAAATGGATTTGGGTTTATAGATCCTTCCAACCAATGCAAAGGTTTTGTTTGTTTTGGTTTGATTAGCTCCACCAAAGGTTTATCATAAAAATTTTCATCAAACCTTTCCACTACTCTCCTAGTGAACTTTTCATAAGTAGATATATTTTCATTCTTTAATGAAAAAGATTCAAACAATCACCAAGCATAAGCCTTACCTTCAAAATGCAGTGCTGATACTTTAATGGCTTCATCTTCTGAAACTTGATGTTGTTGCACATAGGTGTCTAGCTCCTCCATCCAAATCCTAGCAGAACATTTAGGTGAGCCATCAAAAGTAGATAGAAAGAATTTACCCACACCGTGTTACTTGCCCCTTGTGCTCCTTTCCTCCTTGATCTTGAAAAACCCTTGGAAGTTTAAGTGATCTTTGAACCTCTTAGATTGATATTCAAATTCTTGCAAATAATCACCAAGAGTCTCCTTCTTTGATACATCTCCTTTCTCCATCTCACTTTTCATGAACATATGGCTGGTAGAGCATTGTAAATCTGATGGTGTGGCTGAATACTCACACCCATAATATAATGAACTAGAGCTTTCCTCATGTACAAATCTTGTTGAGGGATCTCCATGTTCTTCCCTCATTTTTTCGATGTCTTCACTGATACCATGCAGAGTTTGAAGAAGATGTTATGAGAAATCCTTCCCTCCAGAAAATAAGGGCTTAACTTGATCCATTCTGCAGATCCTATCATTACCATGAGAAGACTCCTTAGATGACATAATGGTTGAATTACACAGGTTGAGCCAAGATTAGAGCTCCGATACCACTGTAATATTCCCAAATGGGAAAACCAGCAATATATGCACAAAAAATGCATTTTCAGAAATGTGTGTTATAATAGTCAATAACAGCCAATGAATCCTTTATATCATACATTATAACAACCAAATATAAAATTATATCAGAAAAAAATCATTATTACTAAGTTAAACATGCCTCTAATGCCCAGAACAGCCCAAAAACACTACAAAACCAAGACTACTGCAACACATAATTATAGCAACAAGTAACAGCACAGTTTACTGAGGATTTATACTTCAAAATAGAGATACAAAATATATTTTCTGATATATTAATCAATAAATCTCAAAAAATGAGATCTAGTCTCATTTGCATAAATACAAGATGACCTGGCAAGGGTTTCTTGCTAGACATGAGATAGAAGAAGATTATGCTACAGTTCTATGGTTGAATCGTGCTATATGGCTGAAGTACTACATGAATATTTCTGATAAGACAATGAAATGGTTGTATCTCCTCCTACTAGCTTTCTAGTAAAAAGGTTGATCCTCCTTCAGGGAAACTAGCTCATAAAACAAGGGTTTAAACCCTTCCACTACAACACAATAAAAAATAACACATTTTCTTCGAGGGAATGTGGTGTAGCTATAGGTGAATTTTTGGCCAAGAGTGGGATGGTGGAAATGAAGTCTAGGAAGCTCCTCTAAGATTCCTTAAACAAGTCCTCCAAGGAAGAGTGGGGAATTCAGGCATGAGAAAACCCTTGCACTAAACTGTACAACAAACTTAACTAAAAATTTGAAGCATGTAATAATTCTAAATAGACACAATCATCAAATCATATCATCCAAAATATCCCATATAGCTACCATTCCTTCCATTATATAGTTGATGAGCTTCCTCACCATGGGTCCCACCTATTCATGAGGTTACTTCCATGCAAAGGCTCCTCCTCCAAAATTACGTTGTCTCCATTAGTCCCACTCTTCTATTTACAACGTTATTTGATTTGGTCAACCTTGACTTAGTCTCCATGCATTGTCTACTTTCACACCCAAAGTGTCTTTATTCTGACTAGCTAAACTAATCCACATTCATATTGAGTTGTATTTATTGATGATCCATGTTAACACTAGAAAATCGTATAGCAAAAGATGACATCAATTAATTTCGAGCCAAAGAATTTACAAGACAGGAATAGATTATGGAATCAAGAAGTATTTAAAATCTCTAAAGTTTTTAGAAAATCAGATTTGAACTAGTCATAAATGCTCAAATGTGTGCTTTATCCTTCGAGAAAAGCACCTTCTATGTGCCTTTTTGCCCGACAAGCGCGCTTTCCTAGAAATGGAAAAAATTCACTTTCTGGGACCACAACAAGCAAAGGAAAGTTACTCCTTATGTGAAAGTTTCCTAAGGACAGCCATCAGTGCCTCCCTAGACGTTATGTGAGCACACAAGAATATTTAAGCACAAAATGGAATCACACCTCTCCCTTGGGTCACCATCCATCATGTACCAAGGGAGGAAAGCAGGATTTCAAGGTCACCTATATAAACCCACCACGAGATGAAAAAATGGTGATCACAAGGTTATGCTAGCCAAATTTTCCCAAGCAACACCAACGTTGTATGTGACTAGGAGCTGGAGCTAAAGAGGACTCGATAGTTGGCCACCCAAAATCTTAGTCCACCACAGCAGAGAGAGAGAGTGAGACTGCATCAGAGGTAGAGCTTGGAAGGCAACATCCTTGCATCGAGACCTAGAGCCATTGCCTAGGTGCCCTTTGGCAAGTGGGTAAAATTTCTTCTCCATTTTGAACGTTTAATAATAAGAGGCCATCGAGCCATCGTTTGCATTATTATCGTTTGGAAATCTCTATATAGTTTCTATATATTTGTGTTTTTTTAGTTTTAGTTTAACTAGATCATACTTCAACATACTATTTCCATTATGTTTTATTCTTTTGACCTCCCTCACTTTCTTCTTGTTACCAATAGTTTAGAGAGTAGACCACACTCTCTAAGCTTGTGCGATTTCATACACCTGTATGACTAATCCACAACAACAGGATTGGCGACTCCACTAATGTGTTTCAAGTTTATGTGGTTGTGCCATATTTTTCAGGAGAACCTTTGTCTATGCTGGAGTGGAGCTGACAATCCTCTAACCCATCTTACAGTCCCTAGAATCACTGAGGTGACAGACTGAATAAGGCAACTCCTAATATTTTTACTTGCAAAATTTTTGCATGTAGTTTTTCCTCACAGAGGCGCATTGCGTGCGTTTAGGAGTGACCTGCGCACAGGAAGGCACAACTGTCAAGGGCTTTTGCGCACAAATTGTAGAGAGATTTTTTCTCCCTATTTTCTGTATTTTTTCTGCTTTTAAGTGTGTTGGGAAGCCCATAGTGTATCTACGAACACCTGTGTTGATACCCCACAGCTTCTGAGAACTCATTTTTTGCTGCTTTCTGTAGGCATTTAGTTCGTTTTCATTTACCTTCTTTTTTGAAAAAAAGTGTTCACATAGTTTAAGTAGGGGGCGAATTAATCATTTATTTCTGAACAATTTATGTTTTTGCACATTATGGTATGCAAACTTAGTTTAACTAGTCCAAGTTAGTGGCTCAAGACCACATATGCATAAGCTAGTGTAGAAATTGTTTAGTTTAAATTCAATTTTTGCATTTAGAAAATTGTGTGCTGGCTTGAGTGGTCCTGACCCAGGTTCGGTGTGCAAGGTTTGCCAAAAAACCCCTATACTACTGTTCCTTTTGGCAATGATCCGCTTGTGCAGGTCATAGTCTCACCCGAAGTAGTATGGGTGGGTGCTGGAACCAGATTTCCGCACCCTGAGAAAGGAAGGGTAAGGCAAGAAGGGCTGCATTATGTTCAGATTACCTTGTTTCTACGCAGGGTTAAATATGTATCCAATTGCATCCACGTGCACTAGATCTACAATTATATGCTTTTCATAACATCAACACAATGTTACATAACCATCATAGAACAAATCTAGATCCAATTAAATACACAGACTTTTGCAGCATGACATAACCAGAGCGGAAAAGATCCAATCATTCAATATACATACCCTCGCAGTGCAAATATAGAAAATGCATAACACAGTAATTACCAGCTATTCATTCAGTAATACTCATATATTTAGATATAATAATCCTACATATTCATTCATTCATCAACCTTTCCTTACAATTCCCTTCCCAACCTGCACACACAATAGTAGGGTCCACACACAGCTGGACTAGGATCTCCACGCACAGAGCCAACAAGAGTCCATTCCCAAAAACCCAAGCAGATCGCTTACACAATAGATTGCATCAATAACTCATCAAATCCTACCTCTTACAATCCAAAATGCCTCTCTATTTATAACAATCTAGCTTTAACATTCCTATGGTCCGCAACCCATGGTTTTCGAACCCCTAGTTTACCCTTTAGCCCATTACAATGCGTTTGGGGCTTTGACCTGCCCCAAAACCCCTATGCTATACTAAATATAACCAAAAATAACCAAAATGGACCAGTTTCGTAGCTTGTTAGGAGACCCCATTCCAACAGTCCCCCAACACAATCTTGTGACTCGTCCCAAGTCACTGCACTATTGCAACCCCATGATTCGTAGCCCGATATGGTTTGAGTCGACCACCATTGACAAATCCAAGGAGGAGGTTACCACATAGGTTAGCTAACTAGACTGCTCGGCCATTCGTAGCCTTCTAACCTATGTAGGGACCAAGCCAGTGCTGCCAGAATTTGCCAGGATGTTTTGCAAATTGGCTGTCAGATAACAAGACAAGATCACCTGTGACAAATGTCTTCTAGCAAATGTGTTGATCATGCCAGGCTTTATCTCTAGCTTTTTGTACCTATTGTTGAAACTGAGCAAACCGATCTTCTTCCAATGCTACCAATTGTGCCAAGCATTCTTCTATGATATCGTAGTCTGCCATATTTGTGAATGCTGCAATGCGTAGGCTAGGAATAACGTATTCTATGGGCATGATGGCCTCCTTGCCATAGACCATTCAGAAAGGTGTCCTACTGGTCATCTTTTTGCAGGTCATCCGGTAAGCCCATAGGACCGAGGGGATGCGAATATCTGAGTCACTAGGATCGGCATTACAAACCTTCGTTAATGCCTGCTCCAAAATTTTGTTGAAAGCTTCAACCACCCCATTAGCTTGGGGATGGTATGGTGTAATCTTGGAATGGTGGATCTGGAATTCATCGTTCAAAACTTGAATCATTTGGTTAAAAAAATGGGTACCTCTGCTATTGATTAGGATTTTCGGGTAGCCAAACCTGGTCAGAATCTTATCAAAAATGAAGTGCAAAGCAGTATTAGTGGTACAATCCCTCACGGCCTGTGCCTCAGCCCATCGTGTGACGTAGTCAGTGGCAGTGATAATGTAGCACGTGCTGGTTTTCTTTCCTGGTGGATTAATGGGTCCTATAAAGTTAAAGGCCCATTTATCGAAAGCCTGTAGGGCCATTTGGGGCTGTAACGGCATATCATCGCATTGTGAGGGGCGGCCGATTTGTTGGCAGGTATCACACGTTTGAAAATAGGTGTAAGAATCTTGATGGAGGGCAGGCCACCCCAAATCAGCCCTCAAAATCTTTTGTGTTGTAGCACTTCCTACATAGTGTCCGCCAGCAACTCCCTCACGGGCTTTTGCGAGGATGGTGGGTCATTCATGTTCTAATACATATCTACGGAGTATTTCATCTACGCCTAGCTTATAGAGTTATCCTGCAATGATAGTAAAGTCTGTCGCTCAGGTAACCAACTCCTTTTTTTTTTGCACCAAATACGCAGTAGGGGCCATACCCGTAGTAAGGAACTCAATGATATTAGTGAAGTGGTCATCCACCATTTTAATGGTAAACAACTGCGCATCAGGTAAGCCTTCATCCAAGATAGTGGGTTCTTCCCCTGTATCAATACGAGACAGATGATCCGGGCCTACATTCAACCTTCTAGGCTTCACGATGATCTCAAAATCATATTCTTGAAACATCAACAAGCAGCGGAAAATCTCCTCCCCCAATACAGGCTTGTTGACCAGGTATTTCAAATCCGAATGGTCTGTAAACATCTTAAAGTATCCCCCCAGAAGATAGTGTCGATATTTTTGTAGCGCATACACCATAGCCAATCCTTCGCGTTCAGTGGCAGAGTAATTTTGTTTGGCACCTAGAGTTTTCAACTGGAAAAGGCAACTGGATGATCAGTATTCCCTTCGCCAGGCTGCATAAGAACCGCACCCAAGGCAATGCCTGACACATTAAGATGTACGTGGAATTATTTTGAGAAGTCAGGGAATATCAGTATGGGCGTAGAAATCATCTTCTCCTTGAGTAGTTCAAAGCTCTTCTGACATTCATCATTCCAAAAAAAAGTGACATCTTTCTTTAGCAGTTGTTCCATGGGTTCTATGATTAGGGCGTATCCTTGAATGAATTTCCTATAATAGCCTGTGTGAACGAGAATGGAGCGCAACTGTTTCTCTGTTGTAGGGGCTGTCAGGTTGATAATTACAACTATCTTCACAGGATCAACCATCAGACCCTGCCGAAGAGTACTTCTTGACATTCACGAAGATCTGGGGCTTTCGACATGCATCCAACATTAATCGCAGGTTTGAGACATGATATTTTACTAAGCCAAACACCGTCCAGTCATCAAATTAAACCTCTAGAAACTTATGGATGAATTATTTGAACACAGTCAATACGACCCTTGAAAATATAGTAGGTGCGTTCTTAAGACTGAAGGGCATGACCATGTACTGGAAGGAGCCCCATTCAGTGGCAAAGGTGATCTTATTGCGATCCTCTGGTGCAATTCTAATCTGATGGTATCCCGAGAATCCATCTGTGAAGGAATAGGCCTCCTGGCCACCCACGCTATCCAAGATTTCATTGGTGAAGGGAGTAGGGAAAGGGTCGTGAACACAGGTATCATTTAGTTTTCGGAGGTCCACACAGATACATATTTATCCTTTTTTTTTTTTTCTCCTGAAAGACCATCGGGCTGATCCAATCTGACTGTTCAACTGGTTCAATGATACCCGCGGTCAGCATTTTTTCCAGCTCTTCTTTGACCTTTTGTTTATACTTAGGATTCAACCGGTAGGGCTGCTTTTTGATGGGGTGTGCCTCCAGCTTTAGAGTGATGTGCGTAATACCGAGGTCCCCCGTGATTCCCTTGAGCTCAGAAAAATTTGTAGGGAATAAGTCCTGGTACTCCTTTAGTAGCTCGGTGACTTTGCCCATAGTGCCTTCATCCCAATAGTCCCGAATTTTTCCCATTTTATGGTGTTCATCTGTCCCAATATTAACCTCTTGTAGCCAAAGAGGTTGTGTTACATTTACATTTAAGAGAAATGGTCCAACAACGGTACGTTCCCCTTCAAATTTTGGAACATAGATATTCTTTGAGTTATCTTCCTCTTCATTAATCGCCAAGCTCTGGCAGTTGACTATGTCTTGCATTTGGGCGTCCCATGTCAAAATGGCTAGTGGGGTGTGTGGGTGAGGCTTCTTTAAGACAAATGTATCAATGTCTTGCATGGCTTCGTCAAGCATTTCTATTCCCCCAATGAGTCTGAATGTTCCGAGCAAGTCCTCCTTTAATATCTCCCAATGGCGGGTCTGCTGATGTAATTCAGCATCTAAGTACCAAGTACTGGGGATAGGGCCCAATGCATGTATAAATAGATGGATCCACTCGTCTAGGGTTCATTCAGCCCACTTGGTTGTCCATATACGTAGATGCACATGGGGATCTCCGGGCCCCAGGAATATCTTTGTGCGCACGTCGGTAGAGGTTGTGAATCGCAGCACCATCCTATCCCAACACGTCTCCCAGTTCAGAAACGATTTCTTGTGGGTATCCCACCATTGGGCAGGTGTGCCGTGTAGTGCCAGATTGAGTGCCTAGAGTCATTGATCCTTGGGCACTTTAGCTTCTAATGTTCTTACGAAGTTCTGGAAAGTACTAGAATCATCAAAGTGGGGAAGGTCCCTTACCTCAGAAGTGATGCAGTAGAGAGTCCTTGCAATACGAGGGTATCGTAAGGTTGAAATATCGTGTATCCAAGTCTGCCACTTCTCAATTTCTTCATCTGGGTTAGAAAATTACTCCTTGTTCTTCTCCCAGTTGGATACTTCACCTATTGCAGGATCATCCTAGTCCTCGTCCTGTGCTGTCATCCTGTAGATGTGATCGAGCTCCTCATCCTCATATGCTGGTTTGGTTTACCGTGCATCCTCGGCGAGATCGAGTGGTACTATTACACGTGTCCCATTATTCTCAAACACCATGCTGCGTTTTTTTAGATTAATGACACCTCCTATGTCGATAGCCCAGTCTATCCCCGGGAGCACAGGATAGGGGTCCATATCTTCCACAATTTCTATGACCTCAAAGTTAGCCAGGACCTTTACTCCTGCGACATCAACCATAACCCTTGGCAACCATCCCAAAGTGATGATCTTCTGTTGATTTGCCATTCGTAGCTAGATGGTGGGCCAGTCTAATTTAGGTTACCCCATTCATTGCCAGGTTTTTTTTGGTAAGACATTCACATCATATCCAAGATCAAGAATAACCTGATCTATATCATAGTCACCAATCTATGCGGTCAAGCGCATCTCTCTCTCAGTGTGCCTTTTATAGCTATTTAATTTGTATACTTCCTTAACCTCAGTCATCATGCTAGGCTGAGCTCCCCGATAAAGGGCTCCCCGATCTACCAGTAAGTCATATGTGTGGAAATTATGCTCATCGTGTCCTATATATTGGCAGAACCTACACCATTGTTGCTTCAATTCACCTCTATTTATCCGCGGACACTAGGTTGTATCATGCAGTCCTGCCACCTGGAAATCCTTGCACCAAAGGTTCGTGCTTACTCCATTCCCTCGTTCCATCCATAACCTCTGTATTTCCATGTGCATGGCCCCAAGCTACTCCTGAATTTGTTGTACTCCTTCCCTTATGTCATCCTTAGGTATAGCTTCAAGTTTCATGGTATCTTCCAAGGATTTTTCTTGTGATTCAAAAGTCTGATGGCCCATGGGCATACGCAAGTGAGGTAGGAGCATAGCGATAAACCATTTTGTGTGTTCTTTGTCATCGTACTTGAACTCGCCTTCCTCGATTGCTTTCTTTAACTACTAATCATCCTCCCAGACTAACTCAGATGCTCCCTGCTTGAAGTCTTTCACTTCCGATACCAGTTGGGAATAGGATTTCGGTTTTCAGAATTGTTGTTTTAGGGCATCCTTAATTAATTTTGAAGTGTTGCACTCCTGTTTTGAGATATGTATCGCATATACCAATCCAGCACCCTTTCCTCAAAATCCAAGGATAACTGTGCTCTTTTTACAGTATCACTTACCACCCCTTGCACCGTCCATACCGAATTGGCCACGAACTAGAATCATCCTAGGTCTTCATCGACTGCTCCTTTGGAGGTAGGTAATTTTAAGTGTGCCATCATGGGCTCCTTCGGTTTACCTTCCTGAGACCTTAGTGTCACAACGGCTGATGGATTTCGTGTAGGTCTCTATGAATTATGGGAAGAGCAATCTTCCTCTCACTTGTTCCGATAGTTTTCACCGTTTCGCGCTATACCTTGGCTCATTCATCCCTACGCTAGATCTCTGATGCCACTACCCGATCTCGTTCTCAGATCTCTTCCAAACCCATAAACGGACCCATTATTTGGCTTGAGGGGTCCTGACATAGGTTCGGTGTGCAAGGCTTTCCAAAAAACCCCTATACTACTGGCCCTTTCAGTAGTGACCCACTTGCGTGGGTCACAGTCTCACCTGAAGTAGTATGGGTGGGTGCTAGAACCAAGTTTCCGCACCCTGAGAAAGGAAGGGTAAGGTAAGCAGGGGTTTTGTTCTATTCAGATTATCTTGTTTTTGCATAGGGTTACATATGTATCAAATTTCATGCACTAGATATATAATTATATGCTTTTGATAACATCAACACAGCATTACATAACCAGAACAGAACAAAACTAGATCTAATTCAATACACAAAATTTCGCAGCATGATATAACCAGAGTAGAATAGATCCAATCATTCAATATACAGACCTTTGCAGTGCAAAGACAAAAAATGCATAACCCAATAATTACCAGCAATTCATTCAATAATACTAACAGAGTTAGATCTAATAATCCTGCGTATTCATTCATTCATCAATATTTCCTTACAATTCCCTTCCCAAACTGCGCACATAGTAGCAGGGTCTGCACATAGCTAGACTAGGATCTCCGTGCACATAGCCAGCAAGAATCCGTTCCCCAAAACCCAAACAGATCGCTTACACAATACATCGCATCAATAACTCATCAAATCCTACCTCTTACAATCCGAAATTCCTCTCTATTTATAACAATCTAGCTTTAACATTTCTATGGTCTGCAACCCATGGTTTTCAGACCCCTAGTTTACCCTGTAACCCATTACAATGCGTTCAGGGCTTTGACCCACCCTAAAACCCCTGTGCTATACTAAATATAACCAAAATGGACCAGTTTCGTAGCTTGTTAGGAGACCCTGTTCCAACATTATGGGATTAGGATTGAATTGCCAATTAGAGGAAGTAATCTCTGTTGTATTTGCACCATTTGGTGACCCTAGAAAAGCATATGAATGTTCTACATTTGTGATTCTCCATCTCCATTTAGTCACTCACATAGACTAACTAGGAATATTTGGAAGAGACCCATTATCTGCAAATGCTTTCTATTTGAGCAAGGAACAATGTCACATAGTTTAACTAGGGGACTTTTGTAAATGATCACCGATATCCATATTTTCAAATTTTGAGATTGTTCACCATATGCTCACACACATTCACCCACTGAGAAAAGAAAGCCACCTAAAAATAAATTAAACCAACTCACTAAATTCTCCCCACAGGGGCCACAAGAGAATTTATAGATTAATTTAGGATCAATGGGGTAGGCATCCAATAAGCCACCTTGATCACACTTCACATTGAAACATAGAAGTTGTGTATTTAGGGATCTTTAAAATCCACCTATCAACATACGGAAAAGAAAACCCGAGTGCAGCAAAGACCCGATTCAGAGGGGGTTAGGCTTAGGAGCAGTGCATGCGGTATCAGTTGGGGCTACCTAACCCAACTGATACTCAGTACTATTAGCTGACTACCAAGAAGCCCAAGACTTGAATGCTCACGTGGGATGGTGGTTCTTAGTGGCCAAAACTAGCGCATCCTTTACCCTATAGGTGATGGTGCAGGAAAATGCTAGACCATCTACCATTACCTTGGTTGGTTCTCTTCGGCTGACTTGGGGCATCGCCAGTTCTTACGAGACGTTGTGCCAGCACTCGCAAGAAATCCTCTCAAGGCCTAGTTACTTTAGAGTGTGTGAGGACGTATTAGGTCTTCTAGGATTTTGAGTGTTACACGCAAACAAACAAAACCATTTTTTTTTCTTGATTGATCACATAGATTAAGTTAAGTGAAAATTCATTTCATTTTCACTTTTTTTTATGTATGTGGCCATAAATTTGTCATGGTCACAGACTCGATCCCCTCAAAATTTTTCCAAAACCTAACTTGGTCGACACTCAAACAGTTCCAATGGAACCTCGTCGATCCAGGCGTCTTTTGGACCTCCCCCCATTACTGGGAGGGGTTCCAGGTCTTTCGCTATTTAGGTGTCAAAGACAAAACATTGCCATAGTGGTTGATTCCTCCTTTCTTGGAGCAACCTTAGTTGGGAACCCTATTCAGTCTCCAAACACCATACCACACACCACTCCCCCCTCGTCCCCTAGGGGGCAGAGGAGCACATCCCATACGGCAAGCCAGCTGAATTCACAACAATCTACATCACAGACTAACCCCCATTCTAACCAGAACTTCGTGTCTTCACACATTTCCATGGCATCAAACTCCTATTCACCCTTCTTATCGGAGTTAAATCTAATAGATTTGACCAAGCTCACCAATGACCCCATCGCACATGACCCCAATTTGCCTCCCATGCCCACGAAGCTCCCTTCAGACATACCAAAGTTTGAAGGCATGCAAGCGGAAGACCCAGGAAATCATATAATGACTTTTCACCTATGGTGCTCATCGAATAGCATCATTGACGATATTATTCGGTTGAGGCTATTTCAATGCACTCTCATAGGAATAGCCGTAAAATGGTACGTGGAGCAACCTCCTACTTCACGTGGAACATTTAGCACCCTCGCTACCGCGTTCCTCACATACTTTTAGTTGTCCATTCACCATGATTCGGGAATGGAGTTACTGAATCATTTCAGACAATCCCACTCTACCAGTATTTCAGAACATCTCCATGCGTGGAGATGGAGTCGCAGTTTATGCAAAGAACAACTCGACGACCAAGACCTTTTAGATTTATTCTTGAAAACTATGACGACAGGTATTTCAAAGGATGTGGCATAATGTAACCCCACATCCAAAGAGGATGAAATCAATAAAGCCAAACAGCTTGAACTGATCTACACACAATCAGGATACATATACAATATCCTGTCCAACACCCCACATCTGCAATCTTATCAAGAATTTCCAGGCACGTATATCTCTGCAGACAAACTTATTGGGTCAATGACCCAAGGGTACCTAGGCAACAACAGTCAGAATCCTGGTTACACACAAGGGTTTACCTAGAACATGTCTCAACTTGGATTTCAAAGTCATCATATGCAGTAGAAAAATTTGACTAATAAAGCGCAAGCATATCACCAAGCAGGACCTTATCCTCCAGCTAAGGGGACCCAGTACGCAGGAAGAAAAACTGACGGAAGAACTCCCCCCAATGGCTAGGTGCAAACATGGGACAAAAATATGCTCATTCCCAAGCACATAACCCACCTACGCAAAACAATGCACAGGTGAACTTTGTGCAGCTGTCCCAAAATCAACCACACCAATATGATCAGGAGAATTATCCTCCTAACGTGGTTAAGAGAAAGGTAAAAAACAAGCCCAAAGGGAACCCTGGACAGGGGGGCAGCAACCTACAACTCCCACCACAATCCCAGACTGGAGGTAACTCCAACTGGAATTAGAATGAGGAGCCAAGCAATTCCCAAAGGCAAGGGAAAAGGCCACCTCTACGAAAAAACCATTCTTGTTCAATATGTGGTGAGTACGGGCATTATTCTCACCACTGTCCCAAGCTCCCTGAGATTAAAAAGCTTCTGAGTTACCAAGGACAAGGAGGATCTTCCCAGACAACTAGCATTATGCAAGAACCCTTCCCCTGTCAAGGAACAGTAAGCACTCAGTAGCAAAACCTCAACGATTCCGGGAAAAACAACCATGAAATTTATGTGACTAGGGAAGAAATGTTTTTCCAAACTTAGAATCGCAGCTATGACACCCCACCAAACACCAGTACATCAAGGGCTAGTACAAGCGTGCCGATTGCACCTTTAACCATTCCAAAGATTCCTTTGGAACCATTACCAAAAATGGTAAAAGGGCCGAATAGGTGAGCAAGTAACTACTCCAAAGAAACCGACAATTACAACATCATAGACAATTTATCTCAATCACCTGCTGCTATGTCCGCATTGGAAGTACTGTAGTCATGCCCAAAGCAACAGAAAGCCCTGCTTTCCACATTAGGCGCTATTGACCCTTCTAACACGCGCATGATGGATTTTGACTTTAAAAAAGCCACCCCTCGGCTTCCCTCCATGGTCGCCTTCAGATACCAGTATCAGTATAGAATATCACTATTCATTGATGTGTCATTGACGAGGGTGCATCCACATGCATCATGTCAAAGAATATATGGCAGAAGTTAGGAGCCCCCGAACTCAAACCTTTTGTCATCACACTCAGAGCATATGAAGGTCATCCCTCGACCCCCGTCGGTCTCTTCCAAAATGTATAGATTTGTTTAGTCGGAAAGATGGTCCACATAGACATCGAAGTCTTGGACGCTCACTTGGATTACAATATACTCCTTGGGTGGACTTACATGTATGCCATGTCTTCCATAGCATCCTCCATCTTCAGCATCATGATGTTCCCCCACGAGGATCGAATCATCATAGTAGACTAGCTAACGCACAGTGAAAATCATCCCTTGACCAACACGAATTTAATTCTACCCTATGTAGATACAACTGCAGATGGTATTTCATAGTATCAAGAATATGGCCCTGGCCAATTAAAACCGTCATCCATCCTAGTGTCATTCCCAGGAGATCCTCCCATTATCCCTGAGGTATTGTCCGATGCCACAGGGGTCGCAATATGCATGATTTCCACATCAAGCACTGAGGTTAGTCAGGTTACAAACTCAAGTAGTAATAATGTTGAGGCATTAGCTATTGCAGCTTCCCTAGTCTACGCCACCTCCCAAACTCCTTTCCTCTACCCACCTCATGGCTTCACCTCCCAGTAGGTCTTGAAAACAATGGTATTACCCAATATATCATTGGCATTCCCAGTGTGGTATCTCGTTCCCCCTCTAGGAATGGCAGCTACCAACATTAATGCATTTGGGTTAAATCCCCCCAGTCTTGAGGAGCCCCAACCTACCCAAGCAGCAATCGAAACCACCCCCACAAGGGAAATTCCCATTGCGAAACCGGTGACCACCACCAAGAAAATCGCCAAGAATGGAAAGAAAGTGGTGACCCCCACCATGCAAAGGGAGTCATCATCCTGCGCTATATATGATGTCACAGGACACCTTACCCACATATGCCCGGATTTGGATGAATTAATACCACTACTCGGCTGCGAGGGAGGCACCTCGAAACAACATTCCCACAAAAAGGAACTTGCCACCAAAAGTACAAGAGAAACACTGCGTACCAATCATGCATGTGCTATCTGTGACACTTATGGGCACTATACCCACCATTGTCCAAAAATAACATGATATAGGAATGCCTTACACATGATCGAGCGATCCTATCAAGAGGATCCTTCCATCTAGTCTATCAACGACAAACCTCGTACCATCCTATGCCTACAGGAGGAACGACAGTCACCAGAAAGGCAGTCATTTATCCCTCCTCCCCCCAAGCCACCATACACCAACCAGGGATAGGGGAACATGGTTGCCTCATCCTCTTGAGTTATCACACGCGTCGATTACTGTAGACGGTTTAATCAATTCTTTGACCCAAGCTCACCTAGGCAGCAGTAATCTGTATTCGGGGAGTTACCAGGCACATCGTCTACTCAAACGGTTCGATACGGGTCTTTGACCCAAGGTCACCTAGGCAGCAGTAATATATATTTGGGGAGTGACCATGCAGGTAGATTCTACAGACGTCTTGATCGGGTCTTTGACCCAAGATCTCCTAGTCAACAGTAACACCCATGATACTCAGAGAGTTACCAAGTAGGTAGATTCTCCAGACGGCTTGATCGAGTCTTTGACCCAACATCTCCTAGGCAGCAGTAACACCCATGGTAGTCAGGGAGTTACCAAGTAGGTAGATTCTGTAGACGGCCTCATCAGGTCTTTGACCCAGTGACACCTAGGCAGCAGTAATCAATACCCTGGATACTCATACGATTCTACTTAGAACGTATCAAACCCTAGCTATCATGAAAGTTGCCCCAACACTCATATACCAACCAGGGACAAGGGAATCGATATCTCCCATTCCCCGCACAGAATGGACCAATGGCACAATGTAATGCTCCAGTCAATATAGTGCAACCCTTCCTAAGCTCATCAACAACCATACAACCAGGAGAATTATGACAATCCTCCAAATGCTGCAAAAAGAAGCCAAGGAACAAACAAAATGGAGATCTTGGACAAGGGGCAGTAACCGGCAACGCCCCCATTGATCTTAGTCTGGGGGAAACCCCAACTGAAATAAAAAATAGGACCCAAGTAACAACTCCCAAGGAAAAATTGGACCTTAGAGTATCTGATCACTAGTTCAAAAGCAGCATGGTGATCAACAATCCATAACAAATAGAGGTGATGCCACACATTCGCACTCCTGAAAATATATTTTTTCAGCACTGGCAGGTATGCACCCTCCCATCTTCCTTTCTAAAGTTCATGTTTTTCAATAATATTGGATGAAAATAATATGCTTTCACTTGAGGTAGTTTTTGCTGCAGGGAGAACCCACAGCCCGTTTACAACACCATCCACTGAAAATATTGGAGCACGTATCATTTTACCCCTAGCATGATAGAGTCCCAGAAAAATATGCATATCCTGACATCATTTCTCCATTAGAAACAAACCATAGGGTCCTCATACCAGACCATGTTTATCATCACCTCACCCTGGATATGATAAACACCCGCAATGGTTGGTAGAGCCTCCCCTCCATGGCAATCACCATCCAAAGTAGACCATACATCACCCCACAAGTGATGCCATGGCCATACCAATTTAGTTCGGGAAGCACCTCATGTCCATCCATATATCATGCATAAGGTCAACTTCACCATTCAAACTCAACCCCCTTCTCGGACGATCAGGTTGTACAATCATATTGAAAGTGCACCTCCGTGCACCGTGTTTGGCCCGCCATACCTTCATCAACATAATCCCATCTGTGACATCTTCCGCTTCATCAACCCCACACATGAGACCAACCAATGGGATACATACCCTCAACAAAACACCATCCTCATACCTTCAGTGTGTTGGGGTCCTGAGATTTAGCAGACTGGCATACTAAATGACAAGGCAACATCAGAACCACTTTGGAATCCTAGGATCTAGCCCTCCTAGATTCAGAGAGGGATCTCTCTATATGTGTTTTCAAAAGATATGTCTTTAAGGCTTATGATATGATATTAGGCTAGTTCTGCAGCACAAGGGTTTTCTTTTTTTTTTGGTTGGGGATCATTAAATGAGAAGGTCATGTGAAGTGAAGGAGGAAATAAGTGGAAGGATGTCTCACCATGGGAAGATAAGTCAAAAAACAGTGCTAAACCATTGGGCTATGTAGTCATAAAAGGGTTTACTTGCACAACAACTATTCAAGGGTTTTCAAAGGGCAAGTCATCTATATCAAAAGATATTTTAAGTTGAGTTGGTGGTATGGAACATTAAGGAGTGAGGTGAAAGAAGCAAACATGTAAGAAAACAAAGGGCATCCTAAGATCAAGTAAGGTCTTTTAACCTATCCTGCTTTTGACATGCTCTTAAGAATAAGACATTTAAGATAAACATAAAAATTCACCTAAGATCAGGTAAGGAATTTTAACCTAACTTGATTTTGGCACATTTTTAAGGGAAATATTTAGAACAGCTGTTTGAGACTAAACAAGGGACAGGGCTAACCATAAACTTCCTTGATTAGGGCTCTACTTAGCATGCAATGAAAATATCATTAAAGAACAACATCTCAAGTTCTACTCAGCAAGATATAGGCTCACCAATATTCATTTACTGGTTATACTCTATTGAAATCATTCCCAAATACACATTTACCAGAAAACATAAAAATAAAGATTTTCAGTGAGAGCTAGGGTACTTTGCAGTATATCCTACTGTATATTTGCTATTCTTTATTAGAGAATATGAACACAGTGGAAACATAAGGAAAAAAATGGTTGCAGTGAGAATAACATCACCAATGATTTAGATCAGGATCCAGTAAATCTGCTTGTTTATTGATGTGAAAAACCAATTACATACTTTGAGTCCAATAGATTTTATAGTACAATGCTTTTCTTCCCAGCCTACTATATTACAACTAATGAGAAACTCTTACTCAATAACAGTTAAAACTATTAACAATTTCCCCACCATTACAATGAATTCTCTATGGATACATATAGGTGAAAGAGTAAGAGTCTTGAAGGAAGTGGTCTTAATGATCATTTAAGGCAAAATAGATGTGCATCGAATGCTTCAGTCTGCTCAATAAACATTGCATTAACCGCTTAGACCATTCAGTAGTTTTTTTTTGACTTGAGGCACATATGGTAGGTTGCTAATAACTCCCTGAGCTGACTTGGGATATATCTTCTGACTGCGGTAACTCTGACTTAGCTTCTAGGATAAGTTAGGTGAAACATTTGGTTATAAGGCCACCCATGCCTTTATAATAACTGTTCTGATAGTTTTGGAGTGTTTTCTTTATATAGTAACTGTTGATCAGTTTGTGTAGGTGAAGAGAAGGCTACAGGTGTCTTTGGACATTCTGGAGGCAATGACTATGCTGTGATGCTGTATTCGAGGCTACCTTTGGCCTAACCCTTTTGCTCTCACCAATAACTGTGTTTAAGGCTTGACTGTTTTTGGCATTTTTACTCATTGTGTTGCCCTTTAACACTTCTCAGGTTTCCTTTAAACTTCTGTTCCTTTATTTTTAACTGTGCGTTAACCTTTAAAGTTCTTTTTTTTTCTATTGTATAGGTATCCCTAGTCATAGTGCTAGAGGGTTTGATTTGTAGCCAAGGTCCATAGAACATTTGATTAAACTTCTGAAATCTGACCCCTCAGCCCTTTGCCACTATTTCCTAGCTGTGGGAGACCTTTTAATGTCTTAGCCATCATAAAACCTACAAAACAACAAACTGGTTATAAAATCCTGTTGGTTGGGGGTTTAAACTACTTTGGGGCTCGGCGGAGGGCGTAAAGGCAATGCAGAGGAAAAAATGTATGCAAGAGGAGGAAAAACCCTAGCGGATAGGTGTAAAAAGGGTTTAAAATCAATTTTGGCGTGAGAATGAGGATAGGTGGCTTTGAAAAACCATGAATGGTTTTCGCACATGAAATGAGTGGTTAGTGGTTTACACCGAAATGAATGCGATATTGCTCATCAGGTGACACATGTCCAGGCGAAAAAAGTCGATTTCGCATTCCAGTTGCATGATGGAGGAGTTTGGTGATCAGAATGCGTTAGCTGTCCGATTTGTGGGGATGTAGATCAACGGTGAAGAGGGAGTGCAAAAACGTGAAGTTGATCGGTGGATAGGGAAGTGGAGGACAAGTGTCGAGCAGTGATTGGGAGATGTTTTGCGTCGTGGGTGGTAGGCCCAAGCTGACGTAAGCAGTTTTGTTTGGTAACGATAGTGTTATGCGCGGGGTTAAAGGTGAGAGTGAGCGTGAACTGTTGATCTTGGTAGATCAACGGTGGAGATATGTCAGCGCAGATGTATGAGGAGGGATGGTTGGGTGATTGGTGGGAGCATGGTGGCCGTTAGATCAGCAATAGATAATTGGTCGAGATCTATTATGGGGGGGTTGAGGGTACGGAAGAAAATTTTTGGGGTGTGCCCCTGCAAATAACCCCAGCCATTAGATCAGAGATCTCCATAGTCACAGGGTCAACTACGGGGGCAACAGGAAGTATGGGAGAAAAGCTTGGGGGGTTTCGCCGTAGTTAATCTGAGTGGTTGATTAGGAGGAAATGGACGCTTGGGATGAGATCGGAGGTCGAATCATCGGCGGGGGAAAGGGAAAATGGGACAAAAAAAAACGTGATTCGCCGATGCAATGGGGGCTTAAAGATAGGTGCTGGGACATGGTCTCGTGGAGGAGTAAGAAATCAGGAGCCAAGAAAAAAGGGCTAGGAAAGGGCGGAGAATTAAGTGCTTCGCCGTCAGATTAAAACCCGATTGACGGTTGCAATCGCATTGGGATGTCGGCCAATCGGTAGAACAAAGGGTAAGGGGAGAGAGGATCTGGGAATGCTGATGCAATGAGGTGATGGGGGCTTACGACTAAGTCGCAGGACTAGGTCATATGGCAGAGAAGGGAGGGGGCTTAAGCTGAGGGGCTTAAGGCCTAAATTTGGTAAAGGTTGGAAATAGGCTTAAACAGTGGGTTTTTAAACCTTTTTGGAAGTTCCGATAGATTAAAAAAGGTGTTTTAAACCATTACAAAGAGGTTTAAAGGTTGGGGGGGGGGGTTTAATGGGAGAATTAGGAAAAGTAAAGGGGAAAGGGGCCTTTTTAGAGGAAAAAAGGGTGATTAGGATAGGAAAACATGGATGAAAAGTGGGTGAAAATGGATTTATGGAATGATAGAAAATGGCTCCATAATAGTTTTCTTTGGATATCAGTAGGACTTCTTTGAGGTATTTTTGTGGAAACAGCAGAGGCTTCAAGAAGTCACATATTTTGCATGACATTTGTTTCTTGAAGACTAAAAGACCTTTTTTAGCCATCTTTGCATATGTCAAAATTATGGATGGATAACACAGTGAGCGACCCTCTTTCATGTTTTGGGGTACCCATCTCTGTGTTTTGTACAAACCAAACCCGTTTATTTTATTCTTTTGGTAAGTGTAAAAAGACTGCAAATGATGCCCTTCGCCACTTCGCCCTCATATTTCACCTTTTCTCCCATGGAAACAGTCCCCCATCTCCCTTGTTCAAAGTATTTCACCCCCCATGCACGTATCATTACGATAATCATAGCCGGTTCACACCCGCCCTGGAAGTCCTACCGTCTCTAGGGATTTTTCCTTTAGAAATACATATGACTGTCGCCAAGCTTCTCAAGTATACTTTGACCTTGGGCCAACATGCCTATGTTAAACCCACCATATCCCGATCCCCGACCTCTCAGGTCGGTCACTCATGGTTTGGTTAAGGCTTCCTTTTTGTCCACCTCAACACCTCTTTTCCAAAAAGGAAGTGGTACCTTAGATGACCCCTCCCCATGTAAAGGGGTATCCTCGGGTGGCACTGTGGGAGACATCATTTTCCATAGATGTCATCGATCCTCTTGACATTCGACTATAGAAAAAGCTTTCATGTCCTGATGGTATCGTACCTTACAACCATTGCACTTTGATCAAGATCTGTCGAAGACCCATGCCTTCATAAACATCTCTGACAACAATGCTTACATAGGAAGGTCCCAGCCAGTACATATGCGTACATGGCACAATGATATGCCATACTAGGATCACGCATATGGGTACCACATTCCACCTATCATCAAAGAAAAAATTCCCCTGAGGGCGTCAACAATCATCATCAACAACCACCAGCATCACTACCACAGTAGTGGCACAGACAGCACATGTATCTGTCAATTTTGTTTAACTAGCCATAGCATCATGAGCATGGGACATGCCCACCTCGTTGAAATTTTGTAAATATGTTGTATATTTTGTCTGCCTGCAGGGGGTCCCTTAGGCCATGGTTATCTCGGAAACGGTGCAAGGTGTTGTCAATTCCAAAAATACACGCAGACCTCTATTGCTCTGTCTCTCTCTCTCTCTCTCTCTCTCTACTTACGATACAGAAAAGAAAATATAATGTATTTCAGCTATACATTTCTTCCTAGATCTCACACATTAGGGGGAAAATGTTAACACTAGAATATCGTACAGCAAAAGATGAAATCAATTAATGTCGAGCCCAAGGATTTACAGGACAGGAATACATTATGCAATCAAGAAGTATTTAAAATCTTGAAGCTTTTGAGAAAATCAGATTTGAACTTGTCATAAATGCTCAAATGTGCGCTTTATCCTTCAAGAAGAGAGCCTTCTGCATGCCTTTTTGCCTGATAACCACGCATTCCTGGAAATAGAAAAAAGGTCACTTTTTGGGATCACAAGAAGAAAAGTACAATTACTCCTTATGTGAAAGCCGCCTAAGGACAGCCACCAGTGCCTCCCTAGACATTATGTGAGCACACAAAATAATATTTGAGCACAAAAGGGAATCACACCTCTCCCTTGGGTCACCATCCATCATGTACCAAGGGAAGGAAGGAGGATTTGAAGCTCACCTATATCAACCCACCAAGAGATGGAAAAATGGTGATCACAAGGTTATGCTGGCCAAAGTTGCCCAAGCAACACCAGCATTATGTGTGACCCGGAGCTGGAGCTAAAGAGGACTCGATAGCTGGCCACCCAACATCTTAGTCCACCATAGTAGAGGGAGAGAGTGAGGCTGCATCAGAGGCAGAGCTTGGAAGGCAACATCCTTGCATCAGGACCCAGAGCCATTTCCTAGGTTCCCTTTGGCAAGTGGGTAAAATTTCTTCTCCATTTCGAACATTTAATAAGAAGAGGCCATAGAGCCATCGTTTTCATTATTATCGTTTGGAACTCTCTATATAGCTTTTATATATTTGCGTTTTTTTAGTTTAAGTTTTACCAGAGCATACTTTAGCATACTATTTCCATTAAGTTTTATGCTTTTGAGCTCCCCAACTTTCTGCCTGTTACCAATAGTTTAGAGAGTAGACCACACTCTCTAAGCTTATGCGATTTCATACACCCGTGTGACTAATCCACAACAACAATCCACTCCTCCCATATTAGTTTTGTTTACTTGGTCAAATTTGACCTTGTGCACATGTATTAGCCCTTGTTCACACATGATGGTTCTTGATCCAGTTATTAACATGATCCCTTTTCAAATTAAGAGGGATTTTATGCCTACTTAAGATACTTATGGGCCTCCTTACCCATTTATTCATCTAACTAGATGTTAAGAGAAAAATTAATATTCCCATTAGCTGCATGCTAATTTAGGAATATTACACGATCCACCCCTCCTTCATTTAAGCTAACTACATAACTAAATCTCTAACACCTAATCACTATGAATATCTCTTCCACCTTGGTATGATATAAAACATCGAGGAACATAATAACAATAGAAAGCAACAGATTCATTCATTTTAGGTCTCTGTTCTAAGCCTGAATGGAACCATCTCTTCCCACTTGGGGAATTTATCACTACTTCAGACTCCCGATCTCTCCCATAACAAATTTATAGGTCAGACACCCGGGGCTTTGGAATGACTGTGAAAAATCAGTGAGCTTTACCTATCATCAAATGCTCTGATAAGGACAATTTTTCACTAGTTGTGAAAATTTATGAACCTGAGTTACAAAACCCTATTGTAATTTTTTGATTTACTTCTCCTACTTGTTCAATTTAATTAACAAGTTATTTTTCTGAATTATTCGGAAAAAAATTCAAAGTAAATACTAATTTAGCCTACACATAAATATAGATTATTTACTAAAACATAACACACATATGAAAAAGGACACAATATTTTTTTAATATTGTCCCTGGAAAAACCCAATTCGGCAAAATCAGTTCAGAACCTCTTAGAGGGTTTTTTTTATTGAGACGAACATCTAAATACAATCAATGGAATTAGTAGTGGTTTTCCCAATAGAGAAATCATGAAAAATGTACCTTTATCACTCAGAGATAGAAAATATAGATGATTCAGTTGATGTTTCACACCTTCTAAAACGTTGAATATGAGCCCTTTTTGGCCCACTAGCAATCCAAGCGATGCCTCTCCCGACACTATGTCAGCTCTGCATAGCTACTAAAGCCTTTGTGTAGCACAGGATTCTCTTGCATCACCCCTTTGGGCTCAACATTACCTCTGTCTCACCCTAAAGGGCCTGCGTCAGCCTCTGCGTTGCCTCTGCATGAGCCTGGCTGGGTTGCGTCCCTCTTGCTAGGTGTTTGTGCTTCCTGGTACAGATCTGCCTCTCTGCCTATGTATTCTCGGCCTTGGATCCTAATAATCCCTTGATGATCTTCCCCTCACCAGTACGAAAATCTCACTAAAAAATTCTCAACAAACCGCGCCCCAGAATGCCAACTTAGCTCAAGTTCTACTGCAATGTGTGTGTCCTCCAACTGACCTCAAGCCTTCCTTTAATATTATTCGCGTTGAACATTCAATGAACATGATCTAATCTCTAATTGATGTCTAATATTAGAAAATAATTTA
This sequence comes from Pinus albicaulis, assembly GCA_034641835.2. NCBI lineage: Eukaryota > Viridiplantae > Streptophyta > Pinopsida > Pinales > Pinaceae > Pinus > Pinus albicaulis. The sequence continues at coordinate 222,678,197 of CM076579.1, forward strand.
TCCACGTCACTTAGAACATTCTCACCCATATGTCTAAATTAATTCACTTTAATTATTTAATATCCCTAAGTTAGACTTAAGGTCTCCATTAAACTAATTAATATTTTGAATAACTTAGGTTCTGGGTGGAATTTCTCCAAATGAAATCTAGGTCTTTGATATATCATGTGTTCTAGCCCCTACACAAATTTTCAGAGCTAGAGAACATTTGATACCACCCAAAATCTCAACACTACCTCTTAGCGAGGAATGTGGTCTAGCAACACTTCGCTCCAGAAGTGTTACTCTGATCCATGGCATTAGTCCTCTGTGTTGCTGATGCTTGACCTACTGCCTTCATCCAATAAACTGCTACCTTCTGTACTACTCTCTATGAATCTTCCATAATTACTGCCTCATCTGTACAACAACTCAATCTCAAATGCTGCATCATACTACCCATAGCACTGCCACTTCTTACTGTTGCACTGCAACTCAATTGATGAGAAGTAAGAAAATGACATCACCCAAAATATTGATAGACAAGTCAGTTTGGCCACATATTGATACTGAAGCACCCTCTACTACTGCTCATCACTGAACCTCCGAAGTTCTGCACTACATGCTTCTCTGCACTGACTAAGAACTGCCTCTGCATTGTTTAAATCCCATTATCCTTTTCGCTGCTACTTCCACATTGCTGCTATCTCTCCTACGCGTCACTCTAGTATTCAGTGTCCCAGGACTACCATAGTATCTCCATGATCCTCTGCACCAACTAACTCCAGTCATCTTGCTACTGTCTTTAACGGCTACCGTAGCTTGTATGTGATCCAAGAGTTTGTGAAACTCAAGGATCATGATGCCCCTTTCCATTTGTAGTTCAAGGGAAATACATATCAATGTCACCCCACCTCTTCTCTCAAGGTACATGAGCACTCATGGAAACATCGTCATCATTTCCAATATCCCCTTTTGCTACCGCAACCTTGGAATCTGAATCTTATTTTCCATTATTCTTTTGAGGATAAGTATTGGTGAAGTGTCACAATTCGCCACATCTGAATCACCATACTTTTGAGAGGTCCTTTTTCTTCTTCCCTTGTTGCTACCTCTGTCCCTCTGATGCAAGAGTTTCATATTCCTCCTCCACTTTCTTTATCTTGGCTCCTCCGCTGTTACTACCCCTCTTGGTTATTCTCCCAATTTCTTGCTGATAAAGGATTGCCCACATGTCCTCCTAGTTGGGAATTTTTTCTCCGTCGAAAATAATTTGGACAAAAGTCTCCCAATCATCGATGATTGCATTCAGGGCAGTCCTAACCAAGAGACCATTATCAAGAGTTTCCTCCATTGCAACTAGCTCATCTCTAATAGCCTTCGATATAAAGAGGAAATGATCAATCTCCTATCCCTTATGCATCGCAAACTATCCTATTTGATTCTCCAAAAGCATCTTCCTATGGATGGAGCTACCTTGATACAATGTTTCTAGTACTTTACACATTTCATTTTCTGTGTTCTTCTCAGAAATATGTGGGACCACGTGATCCTTCACCCGATCCATGATCAAGTTCTTAGCTCACGCCTAATGGGTCATAGAGATCGCATGTGTTCTAGCCCCTCCATAAAATTTTGGAGCTTGAGCACATCCGATGCTACCCAAAATCTCAACACTCCCTCTTAGCGAGGAATGTGCTCTAGCAACACTCCACCCTAGATGTGTTACTCTGACCCATGTCATCAGTCCTCTACGTTGTTGATGCTTAGTCTGCTGCCCCTCATCCACTGCACTGCTACCTTCTATACTTCTACCCATGACTCTGACACAGTCACTGCCTCATATGTACTAAAAATCCCTCTCAAATGATGCATCATGTTTCCCATAACACCACCACTAATTACTACCGCACTGCTACTCAGTTTCTGAGAAGTAAGAAAGTGAAGGATATCACCCATAATACTGACACAAAAGTTATTTTGGATTCATCTCGATACTGAATCACCCTGTACTATTGCTCTAAGCTGACCTTATGAAGCTCTGTGCTTTCTGCTGCTCTGTACTATGTAAGCGCTGCCTCTGCACTGCTAAAAACCCATCAGCCTCTATGTTGCTTCTTCGACATTGTTGTTGCCTCTCCTCTACGCTGCTCTTGTATTCAGCGTCCCAGAACCACAATAGTACCTCCACGATCCTTTGCAGCAAATAACCCGAGTCATCCTTCTATAGTCTTTAAGGGATACCATAGCTCGTATGTGATCGAAGATTTTGGGCACCTCAAGGATCCTTCCCGTTTCAATTTTCATTACAAGGGAACTAGATATCAATGTCGGTCCACCTATTCTCTTGAGGTAGATGAGCACTCATGGTAACATCTTCATCACTGCCACTATCCCCTTTGTCTACCATAGCCTTGGAATCTGAATCTTCCTTGCCCTTCTTCTTCTGAGGACAAGTATTGGCGAAGTGTCCCAATTCGGCACATCTGAAGCACCACACCTTTGAGAGGTACTTATTCTTCTTCCCTTGTTGATGCCTCTGTCCCTTCGATGTGAGAGTGGCATCTTCCTCCTCCTCTTTCTTTATCTGGGCACCTCCGCTACTGCTACCCATATTGGTTATTATCTTCATTTCTTCTTGACGAAGGATTTCCCACATGTCCTCCCGGTTTGTAAGTTGTGTTCTACCCAAAAGAATTTGGACAAAGGTCTCCCAATCATCGGTGATTACATTAGGGAATTACTCACCCATATATCATCATTAAGAGTTTCCCCCATTGCAACTAGATGATCTCAAATAGCCTTCAATATAAAGAGGAAAGGATTGATATCCTCTCCCTTATGCATCACACACATTTACATCTGATTCTCTGAAGAATATTCCTCTGGATGGAGCTACCTTGATAACAATGTTTCTAGTCCCTTCCATATTTCATTTTTTGTCTTATTCTCGACAATATGTGGGACCAAGTGATCCTTCATCCCATCCATGATCAAGCATTTAGCCCGCGCCTGATTTTCCTCATACTTCTTTAGAGGATCAACATTGATCAGAATGGCCAAAAACCTCTTGGCATGGTCTCCGATATGATACATCATGGACTGACAAGATCCTGAATTTCCAGATGACAAAGTTGGACACACCGTCCAACCTGTCCCAATCTCTCAATCCATGTGAGGCCATATCTGTTAAAAAAGAGTCGAATAAAAAAGACCCTTCTCCCTTGTACTACTTCCACTCTCAGCAAGAGAGTGGATTCGAGTTTCTTAGCTGTAGAAAACATATAGAGACTATGCTCCCTCTGACTAGTGATTTCCCTCCTGGAAATCCTCCACAAACTCTATCGAAGAAACCCTCTATGATCACTTCACTAATCGAATCGCAAATTTCTTGGCTAGAAAATATGTTGAGGAACTATTCCCCCTTACTTTTTCAACCCCACTAGACATTTTTCTGCACTAGTCAAAACAATTCCCCACTAGCAACTTCAAAGATCATAAAACTACACTTCCATTCGAGGAAATGGGCACAATGCCACTCCCTCCTGGACTGCGTCACACTCTTGGGTCTACTTCAGCCTCTGCGTGAACTATACTTTCTCTGTGTCACCCTTCTGGGCATGCGCCAACATCTACACAGCTCTGCGTGAGAAGACATGCTCTGCATCACCCCTGTTGGGTTTGTGTTGTCCCTCTGGTTTTGTGCTACCTTTTTCTGGAATAGTGAGGTTCAACTGCCCTCCTCCAGTAAAAAATATTTTACTCTTTGCTGATGGCTTCGACTTGATCTATAATAGCTCTAATACAATGTGAAAATTTTTGAACCTGAGTTACAGAAACCCTACTGCAATTTTTTGATTTACTTCTCCTACTTGTTCAATTTAAATAAAATTTATTTTTTCGAATTATTCAGAAAAAATTTCAAAGTAAATACTAATGTAGCCTACACATACATACAAATCATGAAATGAACCATAACACACATATGAAAAAGGACACAGTCTTATTTGGACAATGTCCCCGGAAAAACCGAAAGCGAGAAAACTGGTGCAACAGATATTAGAGGGTTTGTTTATTAAGTAGAAAATATGAATACAACAAGGGATCCAGTAGTGGTTTTTCCAACAAAGAAATCATGGAAAATGTACCTCTATCACTCGGAGATAGAAAATATGGCTGATTCAACTCAGGCTTAGCACCTTCTGAAATGTTGAATACAAGCCCTTTCTGGCCCACTAAAAATCCCAGCATTGCCTCTCCCATCACTGTGTCAGATCTGCGTAGCTACTAGAGCCTCTGTGCAACACATGCTTCTCTTGTGTCTCCCATGTAGGCTTAGCACTGCCTTGGCGTCACCCTGAAGGATCTGTGTGAGCCTCTATGATGCCTCTTTGTGAGCCTAGTTGGGCTACATCCCTCCTACTGGGTATCTGCGCTACCTGGTATGGATATTCCTCTCTCCTTATGTATTCTCGAGCTTGGATATGAATAATCCCTTGCCGATATTCCCCTCACCATCACTACGGGCTCACTCGAAAATTCTCAGCAAGCCGCGCCCCATACTTTCGACTTAGCTCAAGTGCTACCATTTTTTGTGTGTCCTCGAATTAACCCCAAGCCTTCCTTTGATACTTTTCTCCTTGAGAATTCCATGATCATGATATAATCTCCAATCGATGGCTAAGATTAGAAAATAATTGATCTGTGTCACTTAGAACATTCTAAACCACATGTCTAAATTAATTCACTTAAATAATTTAATTTCCCTTACACTGGTAGAAAATGATGAAATTAGTGTCTAGGTGACTAAAAAATTTAGTCACTGAAATTATTTCAAGTGAATTACTACTAAATTTGAGCAATTTCAAGTGATCGAACTAAAAATGACTAACTTAAACGAATAATTTAGTCGAGGGATAAAATATATGACTAGATAACAAGTTACTAAACTAAAAACAACTAACTTAAATGACTAATTTAGTTTATGATTAAAATATATGACTAGATAATAAGTCACAAAATTAATAATGTTTAACATAAATGACTATTATAGTCCAATACTAAAAATATGACCAAATAACAAGTACAACAAGTATATGAATTAGTCATTTGTGTTAGTAATTTTTAATTGTAGCTCATCTTCCTTAATGTACTTCTTTGGCCATAGTAAAGGCCATGGGACTCAATCTTATTACGCAAAACATACTAAATGCCCATATTCCCAGCTAGAGTTCTTGTTCATGGCAATTGAGCATAAGAATGATTAATTTAGGGACTAAGGCCCTTGTTTTCCTCTTAACATTAACATAAAAACTAACTCCGATATGTGGTGAGAAATAATCCTATCCTTCCCATATCCCAACTTAAGACCAAAGATTCATTAAAGAAGATATAGGTGGTTAATAAGTCTAGCTCCCTAGTCTCGACACCAAAAATCTTCTTGTAAGGCCTAATTCCATTGTTTACCTCCCCTACCCATGGTACATTCCTTAAATCCTATACATGGTGTGAAAATTTTCCTAATGTACTCCTAAGATTATTTAGAGAGGATTTATGTGATTGTTCAATGCCAAATTCATGGGCCTTGAACATGAGAAAATTCATTTTAGAAACAAAGGAATTGTTCTCGTTCCCTCACACTAATTCGTATCATGAAAAGAATAATAATGGTGCCCATATTCCTAGTCTAAGGCCTTTTCATGTCCATTGTTAAAGGCCTTGAGAGTTATTCCTAGTGTACAAAAATGTGGTAATGTTGTGAAAATATTAGTAAAGATAAAAGCCCCAATAGAAATTCCTCCATTGGTCAAAACCTCTCATAATGCTAAATATGAGCAATTGGCCTCATTATGATAAGTGGAAGCTTAGTCCAAAAAAAAAATTTCGCAAACCTTATGAGAGACCATGTTATCATACCTTTTTATGTCTATTAAAACAAGAAGAAACCATATAATTTTAATTTTGAGTCTTAATTTTTCTCATAATTTTAATTTTGAGTTTTTTAATTTTTCTTAATAAATGAGAAAAAAATGACCACATAATTAAATAAAACTTTAAAAATTTATAATATTGACCCACATAAATATTACTTCATAAGACTCTTAATTATATGTTTGTAAGTTTTAGCTATAAATATTATATTGAATTTTTAATTTAATACTATATATAGATTTTTTATTTTAAATATTATCATTGATATTTAACTCTTTGTTTAATTTTTAATTTTTAATTTTAATTTTAGATTATCCCAATTCCCCCTCCAAAAAATTCCACCCTTCACCTAGCTTACCAATGCCTGCTTGCAAAAATCCACCCTTTAGGAGTCGGGGCATGTGGAACCGTGTGGTGGGCATTTTTCTAGATTTCGAGAATGGATGCTCTACTCCTTTGTATAGTTTGGTAAATTTGGTTGATGCCATGGCTATGGAAGATGCATCTTGGATTGGCCTCTAGAGTAAGTTCAAGGTTAAATCATTATTTCTATTTTTCTGGAATCACAAAATAAGACTTTTATGGCTCGAGAAGTTTAAAGCTTGTGAGTTTTATATGTGCAAATAAGTTTTATGGCTCAAGTTTCACAAGCTGTGATTTCTTTATCATGTGCACGGTTGTAGGGATGATATAACAGGGTTACGAGAGGCAGAAGTTCTTGCGCAGTGGGAAGAAATATCGACGGAAAAATGTTGTGTATGTTCCTTTATCACATATCACAGTCATTCATGTTGTCAGAGAAAATAGAATTGGAAAATGGCGGAATTGAACAAGCTGAAATTTAAATCACTTAGAAACTTTATTGATGAAATTCTCCGTGCATACAAGCCTCTCGGGCCACCTCTTTTTAAACACATTAAACACATCAGCTTTCTTTTTCAACATATAGACCAAAAATTTTCTGGAGAAATCATCAATAAAAGTTAAAAAATACAAGGCACCTCCATAGGACACAGTAGGAAATGGTCCCCACAGATCAGAGTGAATATAGTCCAAAATCTGCTTGCTATTATGATTGCCAGACTTGAATCTTTTTTTACATTGTTTGCCAAAGACACAATATTTACAAAAATCCAGCTTCAAGGATTTCAAATCAGGAAGTAGCTTGCGATTCATCTGTACCTGAAGACATTTCTCGCTCATGTGACCCAACCGCTGATGCCATAGACGAGAACATTCTTTTGCTTTATCTCACACGATCACTGCTTCACTGAATTGAGTGCTTCCCTTGAGTCTGTACAGGTTTCCGACCTTTTTAGCTTTCATAACAACCAAGGCTCCTTTCGATACTTTTAGCACTCCATTCTGACCTGTAAACTTATAACCATTCGAATCCAAAAATCCCAAGGAAATCAACTTTTTCTTTAGATCAGGTACATGCCTAACATCAAATAAGGTTTTAATTGTACCATCATACATTTTAATTTTCACATTTCCAATCCCAACAGTCTGACAAGATGCATTATTTCCCATGAAAATAGAATTACCATCTACAGTTTCATATGATGAAAACCAACTTCGGTGCGGACTCATATGATAAGAAGCACCAGAGTCTAATATCCAATAGTTAGCATCTTGTGAGATATTACATACAGGGAGTGCTTCAACAATTAAAACCTCATCATCCATACCTGAATCGACCTGATTTGCTTCCTTTTTGTTTTCCACCTCTTTCTGTTTCCAGCAATCCTTTTTTAGATGTCCCGGTTTGTTGCAGTACCAGCATTTTGCTTTACTCTTCTTGCCGCCCTTTGACATCGATCTGGAAGAACCTCTTGTCTTCTCCCCCCATTCCTTTGAGCGATGTCTAGCTACCATGGCTTCAGGTGCATAAGTCTCAATGCTAGATTGTCTTCGTACCTCTTCAGATAAGAGAGCACCCACGAAATATTCAAATTTTAATGAATCGGCAGTGCTCAAACTGACTGAGGTCATGAAGTGATCCCATGACTCAGGCAGGGAACACAAAAAGGTTATTTCCTTGTCTTCTTCCTCCATCTTTACTTCCATATCGGACAACTGACAAATAAGCGTATTAAAAATATTCAAGTGATCTGCAATTTTCGTACCCTCCTTCATCCGAAGGCTGTACAATTGTCTCTTTAAATAGATTCTGTTAGTCAAAGATTTTGTCATATAGAGAGTTTCAAATTTCTTCCACAACCCTGCAGTTGTACTCTCTCCAACAATACTGAAGAGTACTTCATCTGCCAAACACAACCGAATGGTACTGAGAGCTCGGGCATCCAAGTCCTCCCAGTCCGAATTTGAAATACTTGCTGGTTTTTTAGCTACCCCATCTAATGCCTTGTACAACCCTTGTTGCACTAGAAAATCCCTAACCTTCAGTTTCCACAGGGAAATTTTTTTTTTTCCAGTGAATTTCTCCACCTCAAATCTTGCGTTTGTGATTTTCTGCCATTTCTCCCACCTAGTTTTTCTCTTCTCTTTCCAACTAGGGTTTCAAACAAATTGATTTTCTGGTTTTCTAATATTCTCGGCCTTTTCTCCTAGGTTTTTCTTTTCCTGAGTTTCAGATTTTTCTTTATAAAAAATCAGAGAAAAAAAACTGAGTCCTTTATATGTCAACCAATTTCTAAAAAAAATAAATTCCTTCACAATTTCTTGAAACTTCCCAAAAAACCCTACTCATAATTTTTTTTTTCTGACACCCTAATACACTTCAAATCAACATATTTTTTTTTTGAAAAACCCTACATTTTTAAATCTCAGATAAACTGTAAATATTACCAATTTTCTTCCAGCATTCAGACTTGATTTTGGAATGCTCAATTGACAACTTCCTTTCAACGACTTTTCAACGCTAGATGGCTCTATGGTTGTGTAGCGGCAACACTCAACTCTGCGTTCACAACATTCACAATTTAATTCCGCCCAACGTCACTCTCCTTCCAGCGAAGACGACAACGGTTCTCTATCTTCCAACACTTGACGGTAGAGACAAAAGTCAATTTGCAGGAAGACTCGGCATGCTTGACGGCTGGGATGGCTTTCTCTGGCAGGCGTAGCAATGGCTTGCTCCTTGGATTCAATGAATAGTATTGATTGAAAGACAGTGGATCGGTCCTCCGACACTTCAATGGCCCCAGCAGATGGCAACCAGCGGTGGACACTCCACTATGGAAATCAATTCTGGCTTTTACTCTCATGGTGGATGGGGCTCCTTCCTTCGACAGCTTCTAAACAGCTGCTCGACGACTCTTTTGATTCTCTTGACTGACTTTTGTACACCTCACAAAGTTCTTGAAAGGCAGTCGAATACAGTGGATCGATTAAACAATCAACAGAGGATCCTCCAGGCCACCTTGGATCGTCCAGGCTCTGATACCACTTGTTGTGGGAAATAAATAGAATTGGAGAAATGAAACTGAATTGAACAACTGAAAGATAAATCAATTAGAAAATTTATTGATAAATTCTCTGTGTCTACAAGCCTCTCGGGGCACCTCTTTTAACTAGACATGTTTCGTTATTTTGTTATTCAACTATATCTCATTATTTACCTAAATTCTGTTATTCTAACTACATAGTAAATTTACATCTGTTGTCACATTTTTAACAAATCGCTCCTAGATTCCCATTGAATAAGAAAAACCTGATAGTGCATAATATGCTCTTGATACATTACTCCAATAGGTATTGTGGTAATTTTTCCTTGACCAAATTACATAGTAATATGAATTTTTGGAGTTTACATAAATTATATTCTTGGAGCACCATATAACATACGCACAAAACTTTCAAGGTACACTAGAATCATTTATCATGGGAATGGATTCTTTATTAACAATGAAAGAACTATTCTATAGGCCCAGGTGGAGAGACCTTGTCAATTTCATCTCCCCCTTTGATTTGTATGCAATTTTTCATTAATTTTTTGTATGAGTTCTATACGAACTACAACAGTGTCATATAAGCCATGCTTATTTCATCCAATCTAGAGTAGATTTATGTGAAAAAATCGTAATATTCATATAAAATCTTGTGCAAACATAGTTGGAATTTTGATCTGAAGTCAAACACGCTGATCGATTGCGCTATGTAGTCATAAATGAAAAGAACCTAGAGTTGCTGCCATAAAAAAAATGTTAGATACTCTAATGTGTATATGAAATGTTATCATAGATTCACTTTGGGTCTTGACACTAAAATAAAATTCATAATTTATGTTATCATCTTCCATATCCTTTCAACTATCCAAAAATTTGTGGACGCTCTGACGAAATCCCAAGTGTATTTCGCTTGATATATTTTTTTGCAACAATTCTCGAGCTACAAATACCTAGGCCTCCAAGATCTGGTAGATAGTGTAGAATGTAGCATCTTCTATATTTTGGAATTGTTTATGTTGTTTTAAAGGGTGAAAATAGATTGGATTTCATATTAAATAATATTCTTACCTAATAGATGTGGTTCCCCTTGGCCTAAAGTGAAGGGATCTCTCTACATATGGAATTCAAGGGCAAGCCATATTCTAGAAACCATAGCATCATCTCTTTTCCATGTACCCAAACAACGAAGTAAAATTTCTTCACTGGTTCTCCTAAACACGGGTAAAGAACCAAGTATATACAATACCTCATGGGAAATTTATGTAGCAAGAGCACTACTACTTACTGGAAAATGAATAATGTAAATTTATTTTCATATTCACAAATTATTGAAATCAACTCATTCTCAAAACTACTGAAGAATTCAATCCATCTCTTCCATTTTTATTTTTCAATGTATGCCCTTCTGTCACAAATGTCAAATGAAATAAATCTAAAAGTAATCTCCAATGAGTATAAGTTAGGCTTCATCAACCCTATCAAACTACTCCAACTTGAAAATAAAACTTATGATGATATTGGAAATTATTGTATCGAATTTAACCTTATTTCTCTTCATAAACTCAATGAAAGACATTTATTTTCTAGATTGTGCTCCATTTTTCAAAACAGATAAGACAATGTTGCGTGTTACCAAATTATATCCAAACCCATTTTTTCATTTGTTTACACACCTTCAAAGATTTCTTTAATTACCATTCAACCCACAAGGATCTATAATATTATTGTATGAAGATTGACTTGGAGATATCGAGTAGCTGGCTTACCAAGATGAAGATTGCAAAATAATAGATTAATATTAGTATCTACATCTTTGAAATCCTTTTCTAAATCTTCTATAAGAATTGCCTCATCTTTGTCAAATCTTCCCACGTGCATAAGGAAAATAGAATTTCCATTTATAATAGTAATGGAGTTGGTTGATATTTGTCACCAAATTATTGAAAAATTAAATATTCTTTCTAGAATTTTGAACCACCCACTTCCAAATTTATCCAAGCAATTGTAAGCTATTCTAGAGTATGATCCTTGTCAATTTACTACATTAATTTCAAGTGCTTCTATGCATAGTTAGAATTGTGCATCTTCAGATATATTTGAAAATTGAGAGAATACAATTCTAACGTCCCTCCTGAGTGACTATGTTTTAGAGCCTCATTGTAGAATTGTTCAAACACGTAGATGGTTCCAACAATCAACTTCAAAAAAAATATTGTTTCTTATGATAGTACAACTGAGCCATTCTTTGAGACTAGAAAAAGCAGTTTCCTTGTGCAGCGCACAGAGCAGTTTCCTTGTGCAACGCACAGAGCCTACTTAGACAAAATCTAAATTTATAAAGATTAAGGAGCCATAGATTATACCTCGTGCACATAACCTATTAGTATCTTGAATAAGTGGTCTAGACACTCAAGTCGTGTTCATTTCCTAATTCAACCTATTTTAGTCTCCAAAATTTTGTATGATTTTCAAACAATTTTTGTTTTTTGATTTGCTTAGGATCCAACTTCATGCCACTTCTACAGTCTTGTGCTATCTCCAAAATTGTGACATTGATAACATGCTATATTGAAGTTGAATAATGGAAAAAATGCATTATAATTTAATCTATCATGGCCATTAGGGAATCTATCATGTATATCTGCAAACTTACTTCTAGGACTTTGATGATAACCTTCATGAAAATTCATGTAGTATGCTCTACAATATCTTGTTTTATGATCAGAAGTAGTGCACAAATGAAAATAACCATATAACATCACCTTAGGTTTAAAATCAATTGATTGCATGTATACAAGAGATTGTATGGAAATAAAATTTTTATGAGACTACTTTGTTTCGTAGCAATTTGGAGCACATTAGATCTTGGTTTAGGATGATTCAAAAAGTCTGGGTTATTCCACTCGAGTCTTGGGATCTTTTGGGAACAACTTATTAGTTAATGAATACCTCATTCCTTGCAATTATATACTTTTTCAAAGTGAGTAAGTTATATTTTACAAATGGCAATGCAATGTCAGTCATTTTCAAAGCTCATTGATATTGTTGATTAGGTTTTCAGTGTGGAGGCATGTGTCTTTGCTTGCATTCACAATTTGAATTGTAAACATTAGGTACATATTGAGTAAATGAATGTAGATACCAAAGCGTAAGACACAAACCAGTTTGTATGTGAAGTTCAAGGAGGATGTAAAGAATGAAAAATTAGGTAATTGATTATTGACTTAAAGAAGCAACGTTGGCTCAGAATTGAACCTGTCTATGACCAGTTATCTCACATGTATGTTGATGATGTTAGTGGGCCATTATGAAGAGGACAATGTTTTGTTGTTTATTTTAAAATCTCATATACACATTTGTCCAGGGTGATCTTTTCTTCTAGAAGCTGAACTGAACATGGAAATCAATCATCATGGAAAGGGGATTAAGACTACATCTTCTCTCAGAGTTTCCATTGTACTTAACATATTCAGTGTATTGTGAAGGAATGATCTGCAGTGAAGTTTTTTTGTATATATTTGGGTGATTTATCTTTTGGTATCCTACAGTAGGTATACTGGGCTATGTTCCACCAAATTTCTGGGACAGGGGAGCCCGATACTGGGTAGATGAACATGTAATATCTGTGGGAGAACTCCCATATTTTCAGGGAATCATGAGTCGATGACCTAATCATGAGCTATTTAACTAGGGAATTTTTTCTTCATCAGGTTCCCTTGATTTAAGTTGAGGACTAAGCAGAACACAATTTGGAAAAACATATTTTAACATATTTTAATGGATTTGTTGTATCCCTTTCTTATTGTTGTTGTTGGGAAGAAATAAAGTGTTTTTATGGTAAGGATGAATGCTTTATGAACCTCATCTTTGGATTAGCGTGGTCCCACTTCAACAACATCATCCATCAAACTTGATTATTAAAGATATTGTTTCAGTGATCTACATGTTCCAAGCTTGAAATTTCAAACTGGATTATTTGCATGTTGACACCTTTTCCCAACCACCAGACCACAACCTGATGGGTGGGAAACAATGTATTTACTAGTTGTTGGTGTTTAAAATCGTTCTTTCTTTTTTCATTTGGGGATTTGATTGAGTACAATTTATTAATGCACATGTATCGATGACTGTTTTTCATGATTTCCGCAGGGATGAGAAGGTATTCCAAGCCTGGAAAATTTAAGAGGAAATAAATTTTCAAACTAGACCCTCATTTATAATCCTATGAGTGCTTTAGTTGCATTATTATGCCCATACTCTGAAACACTTCATTATCTGACTGAAAATATGATTCTATAATCAAAGTGATGAGGGATATGATTTTTTACATAATACATTTTCCCTAGAGCCTCATATAATTACTTTCCTAATTTGGGGATCCCTTATCCATCTCTAATATGATTTTTGTTAGTAAGACTAAAATTGATAATACGACTCCAGCCATCGGACCTCTAGCTACAAATTGGAGCAAATATCTTAGACTGTAAAATATGTCTCTAACCCTTGAACAACTACATTTCTCCATTAAGCCTCCCATAATTTCTTAGGATACTCAAACCTATGATTTTTTCAATGTGCTCTATTAGTTAATTATGAGGGATGAATCTTAGAGTTGGTTTGGTAGGTAGTGAGATTGTTTGGGGCCACAATCTTCCAGGCATCGAAGCTCAAGGTTCTATTTCTTGGAACACATGAAGAGAAGCATCTAACGCAGTTTCCTAGAACTTTTGCACTCACACACATCGATATCAGGACCAAGTTAACGCTGGATATTTCTCAAAAAATCAATAACGATTAGGTCGATCTATGTTCTGTTTTGTTGAATCTTTTGAAAATAGGATTTTTATGGCTCAAAAGTTTAAAGCATGTGAATTCTTTATATATGTACACAAAATAGGATTTTTATTTCTCAGAAGTTTACACCCTATGAGTTATTTATATATGTGCACAAAATAGGAATTTTATGGCTTAGAAATTTAAAGCCTATGATTTCTTTATATATATGTACAGTTGCAGGGATGGTATAGCAGGTTACAAAGAGTTGAATTTCTTGCGTAGTGGAAGAAATCTCAGGGAAAAAATTCTCTGCATGTTCATTGTCACATAAGCGGGGGTCATTGGCTCCTGGACGCCCATTTAATAAGACATGCTCTTGATATATTACTCCAATAGGTATTGTGGTAATTTTTCCTTGGCCAAATTACATAGTAATATGAATTTTTGTAGTTCACAACAATTGTATTCTTGGAGGACCACATAACATACGAGAAAAACTTTCAAGGTACACTAGAATCATGGATCATGGGAATGTTTTTTTTATTAACTATAAAATAACTACTCCACAAGACCAAATGGAGAGACCTTGTCAATTTTATCTCCCCCCTGTGATTAGTATGCCATTTTTCATTAAATTTTTTTATGAGTTCTATATGAATTATAATTGTGTCATATAATCCATGCCTATTTCATCCAATCTAGAGTAGAGTTATTCACAACAATCTTAGTCTTCATATAAAATCTTGTGTGACCACAATTGGAATTTTGATCTGAAGTCAAAAACGCTGATCCATTGTGCTATGTAGTCGTAAATGAAAATAACATAGAGTAGCTACCATAAAAACAAGTTTAGATACTCTAATGTATTTGACATGTTATCATAAATTCACTAAAATAAAATTCAGAATTTATGTTATCATCTTCCATATCCTTTCAACTATCCAAAAATTTGTGGATGCTCCTACGAAATTTCCAGAGTCTATCCTTTGATATATTATGTGCAAAAATTATTGGGCTACCAATACCCATGCCTCAAAGATCTGGTATACAGTGTAGATTTTCTCATCTTCTATATTATGGATTTTCTCATCTTCTATATTATGAAATTTTTTATGTTGTTTTAAAGAGTGAAAATAGCTTGGCTTTCATATTTGATCATATTCAGGAATAGGCTTACCTAATAGATGTGGTTCCCCTTTTCCTAAAGTTAAGGGATCCCTGTACATATGGAATTCAATGGCAATCCATATTCTAGAACCATAGGTTAATCACTTTTCCATGTACCCAAACAATGAAGCACACTCGCTTCACTAGTTATACTAACCACAAGTAAAGAACCAAGTATACCATACCTCATGGGAAACTTCTGTAGCAAAAGCACTAATACTTACTGGCGAATGAATAATGGAAATTTATTTTCATCTTCACAAATTATTGAAATCAACTCATTTTGAGAACTGCTTATGGATTCAATCCTTCTCTTCCAGTTTTCTTTGTCAATGTAAATCCTTGTGTCACAAATGACAGATGATATAAATCGAAAAGTAATCTCCAATTACTATAAGTTACGCTTCATCAACCCTATCAAACTGTTCCAACTTGAAAATGACAATTATGATGATATTGAAAATAATTGTATCTAATTTAATCTTATTTATCTTATTTATCTTCGTAAACTCAATGTAAGACATTTCTTTTTATATTGTGCTCCAATTTTTAAAACAGATAAGACAATGTTGTGTGTTACCAAATTAGATCCAACCCCATTTTTTGTCATTTGTTTAAACACCTTCAATGATTCTCCTTAATGACCATTAGACCTGCGAGGATTTATAAGATTATTGTATGAAGATTGACTTGAGATATCGAGTAGCTGGCTTACTAAGATGAAGATTGGGAACTACTAGATAAATATTAGTATCTACATCTTTGAAATCCTTTTTTAAAGCTTATATAATCATTATCTCATCTTTTTCAAATCTTCCCATGTGCATAAGGAAAATAGAATTCCCATTTTAAACTGAGTTGGTTGATACTTGTGCATCTTGAAATATATTTGAAAATTCATAGAATACAATTCTAATGTCCCTCCTGAGTGAGTGTGTTTCATAGCCTCATTGTATACTTGCTCATGAACGTAGATGCTTCCAACAATAAAATTCAAAAAATATTATTTATTATGAGAGTACAACTGAGACATTCTTTGAGACTAGAAAAATTAGTTTTTTTTGCACTGCATAGAACCTACCTAGATGAAATATCAATTTATAAATATTAAGGAGCCATAGAGTATAACTCATGCATATAATCTATCAATAACTTGAATAATTGGCTTGGACACTCGAGGCATGTTCATTTCCTAATTAAACCTATTTAATTCGCCAAACTTTTGTATGATTTCCAAACAATTTTTGTTCTTTGATTTGCTTAGGATCCAACTTCATGCCAGTTCTACATTCTTGTGCTATATCACCAAAATTGTGACATAAATAACATGCTACATTGAAGTTCAATAATGGGGAAAATGAGTTATAATTTCATATATCGTGGCCATTAGGGAATCTATCATGTTTTTCTACAAACTTACTTCTAGGATTTTGATGATAACCTTCATGACAATTCCTATAGTATGCTTTACAATCTCTAGTTTTACGATTAAAATTAGTGCACAAATGAGAATCATATAATATCACCTTAGGTTTAAAATGAATTGACTGCATGTATATAAGAGATTGTCTAGAAACATAATTTTGATGAGATTACTATGTTTTTTAGCAATTTGGAGCACATTAGATTTTGGTTTAGGATGATTCCAAAAGTTTCAGTTATTCCTCTCGAGTCTTGGGATGTTTTGGGAACAACTTATTAGTTAATGAATAGCTCATTCCTTGTAATTATATATTTTTTCAAAGTCAGTAAGTTATATTTTACAAATGGAAATGCAATGCCAGCCATTTTCAAACCTCATTGATCTTGTTGACTACGTTTTCAGTGTGGAGTGAGGTCTCTTTTCTTGCATGCACAATTTGACTTGTAACCATTAGGTACATATTGAGTAAATTAATGAAAATACCAAAGCATAAGAAACATACCATTTTGTATCTCAAATGAAAGTAGAATGTTCAATGAATGACAAATTAGGTAATTTACTATTGACTTAGAGAAGCAATGTTCACTCAGAATTGAATCTGTCTATGCCCATTTATCTTAGATGTATGTTGATGATGTAAGTGGGCCATTATGAAGAGGAAAACATTTTGTGGTTTATTTTAACATCTCATATACATATTTTTATGGGGTGATCTTTGCTTCTACAATCTGAAATGAACATGGAAATCAAGCATCATGTCAATTGTAGGAAATAGGATTAAGATTACATATTCAGTCAGAGTTTCCATTTTGCTTAACGGATTCAATGTATTGTGAGGGAATGACCTGCAGTGAATTTGTGTCACTCTATAGTTGAGTTATTTCTCTTTTGATATCCTAAAGTAGGTATACTGGGCTATGTTCTACCAAGTTTCTAGGACAGAGGAGCCTGATAGTGGGGAAATGCACATGTAGGATCTGTGGGAGCACTCCCACAGATTGTCAGGGAATCATGACCTGATGACCTAATCATGAGTTGGTTATCTGGGGATTTTTTTCTTCATAAGGTTCCCTTGATTTACATTGAGGACTAGGTAGAACACAATTTAGAAAAACATATTTGACTGGATTTGTTGCATCCCTTTCTTATGGTTGTTGCTGGGAAGAAGCGAAGTTTTTTTATGGTAAAGATGAATGCTTTATGAACCCCATCTCTGCATTAATATGGTCCCACTTAAATAACAACAACCATCAAACTTCACTAGCATATATATTTTTAGTGCTCTATGAGTGCTAGTCTTAAGCTTTGAACCTGTATTATTTGCATGTGGACACCTTGTCCCAACCACCAAACCACAACCCAATGGGTGAGAAAAATTTTATTTACTATTCTTCAGTTTTTAAAGTCATTCACTTTTTTTTTCATTTGAGGATTTGATTGAGTACAGTTTAGTAATGCACATCTCTCAATGACCGTTTTTCATGATTTATGTAGGGATGAGAAGGGAACATATTATGCATTGTATTCGAGTGGGATGAATTTCAGAGTATTTCAAGTTCATCTTGAAGGTGGAAGAATTTTGAATCACAAATTTGCAAAAGTGTCTATAACTTCACGTCTAATGTCAGAAACAACTAAGGTAGGTAAAATGAATACCGTTATCAAAAAATAAATTATTGTTAATTACCATTTTGATCATATCTGACCAAGAAAATAAGTATGATATCATATATGTGGTCATGCTACTTGAGCATACAAGAATGCATTCCAATCTTGTTTCCTTTTAAGCCATGCTAACTCCCAATAGTGGCCTTTTACGAGTTGAAGTATTTAATGTTTTTTTATGTATTTTTCCATTTCCAGCTTGGATACCATCACTAATTCTCACCCATAGCATGAAATTATTCTAATAATGTATAATTTCCATGAATTTGGGGTCCAGTTATAGTTTTTCAAAGTATGCCCTATGCTTGTTGTTGGCCCTCATTTTTTATCTCTTTTTGTTTATGGAATACATCTTATTTTCCATAACATCCACCTATAAAACATCATATCCACCTTATTTTGACCAAAAAAATGAATATATAGGTATTTAAATTATGCTTTTCAATTATTAGAAGTTTTTGTAAAAATTGAAATTTAAGTGCATTTTTTGACAACATCAGAAATTCCCGTAATGACCTCATGGTTTGCATATTTGCAGGACACTTGGGCTCGAGTTGGATGTATTTATAGAAGGCTTGGGAATTAATATTAAGTGTACATCTATTGGTACAGTAAAACCAAGCTGTAATAAGCCCTGTCAAAGGAGGTCAAACAAGACCTGTTTTTATGGAGGATCCCTAGAAACTAGGTCAAAATTCTTATTTTGTGGGATTTTCTAGATTCTGATGGATCTGATGGATGAATTCGACTTGATTGGATAAGATAAGGATATTCATGACTATAGGAGCTATTTTAGATGAATTTTTGAGATACTTTATCTATCTAAGCCTCAAACTTTGAAGGCATTGATATGTAGAATTTGTATGACTTAACATTATTATTTCTGAAACTTTGGAGACATCATTGAAGATTTTTTCCATCATATTTGATGTTTTTATATTATGGTTTATTGATTGAATTTTTAAGTAGCTAAAAACACCTTCAGTGTGCGAGGCAAGGGTGGAGGGCCCCCACACTGAGCTAAGTGCACTTCCTAGTTTATTTGTAGTTGTAATTTCTGAATTAGTTTGCTTATTATTAACTTGTTTATGTTGATTATTTATGAGTATTGATGAATCTAATGATCATTATTATTTTGAATATGAAAGGAAAAACAAATTTTTAAGTTAAAAATTCTTTCTATCTAATTAATATCTTCAGTTAGAACTCATCTTTTCATGATTTTACATGCTTTTATGAATTCCTATTTCTAACAATAGAATTACTAATAAATGAATATATGATGAAGGACAACCAGGACCTCTTTACTGAAGAGGCACTTAAATTATTGCTTCATGTATCTTAATATATTATTCAATTAGTAGTTTTTTATTTCTAATTCATAAGGTAATCTTGTTAGAGAAGGACAAACAAATCTCTTGAGTTAGGAGATTCTTCTACTTCTGATTGCACACTTGAATTTAAAAATTGTTTAAGTTAGATTTATATTTGTAATATGAATTTCCCTAATCATTGATAAACCATATTATAAATTGATCATAACTGAAACCCATATACTTTGGGGATGCTTCTAAGTTCCATTAGCCCGGATTGATAATAAATACTTGTGTTAATTTACACAGTAAATTGATCCAACATTTTGGTGCCATTTTTGGGGAAGCATATTTCAAAAAGGTTAAATAGGAAGACAAAAAGATAAAAAAAATAATAATATAAAATCAGCACAAACAAAAAAACATAGTTTTTCTTTCAAGTAATGTTTTCTTATTCCTAGAGATAGAGATAAAAAATGTAGATTTGTGAAACAAAACCCCCTAGCAACTCATTCATCCATAGGAATAACAACACCAGCTACTGAAAGACCTACTATAGAAGGGTTAGAGGAAAAAAAGAGATCAGGACAGAGATTAACTTTAGTTGAAAGAAAAATCTTGTTAGCCTTAGAGGTAAAGAAAAATAAATCACCTCAATAATCTCCTTTCATATGGAAACAAAAATATACAATAAAACTAATTGTTGAACAAATAGAGAAACATGTCCTTGAAGAAATCAAAGTAGTGGAAGAAATACAAAATCAACCACATATTGAAACGATACATATCTCTGAACAATAAATGACTGAAGAAGGAGAAGGATCAACTAGGCTAAACATAACTCCTGAACAAAGACTAGAATATGAAAGACAACAAAGCGAATGACGAAGACAATGAGAGGAAGAAAGAAGAATTGAGGTAGAAAGAAAGGCGGAGGAAGACAGAAGAGCATAAGCACTTAGAAGGATAGAGGAAGAAGCAAGAAGAGAAAATCAAAATAGAAGATCATAATAAAATGAGCAAGAAATTAACAATGATCAGGAAACTAATTTTGGATTTCCAATCTTAGATGTGAGAGAAATATTAGGAGAAGAAATAAAAATGAAAAACATTCCACCTTTTGTATTGCCTAACTTATATGGAATGTCAAAAAAATATCCTGATGCATTCATACTTGAGTTTGATATCTTGTGGATATACTGATGACACAAACAAGCTTCAAATTTTTCCTGCTACTATTAAAGTAGCAGCCTTGAAATGGTTCATGCGATTAGGATAACATACAATTGCTTCTTGGGATGATATGAAGAATTTTTTTCTTAAAAAGTATCAAGCTTACTGTAGGGCTAGAGACTCAAAAGAAGACATTTTCAAAATGACACAACAAGAAGATGAAAGTTTGGAAGAATATTTGGAAATATTTCTTTACAATTGGGTATCAGAGATGAATATTTACACATCCTTAATGTAATGGGAAAGGGAGATATCTCCAATTTACCATTTGAGAAAATTTCTCAACTTTGTCAGAAATACTCTACGGGAAGAGAAAAGAGTGGAAAGAGAGATATTTCATCAAAAGCTTCCAAATCTGCAGCAAGTGCAGTAACCAGAGAAGATATAGGAAGCCTACTAGAAAATTTCAAAACAGATCTCTTAAAAACTTTGGGAACACAAGTAGATGTCTTGAAAGCTAAGAAGAAGAAAGAAGAGCAAGATGAAATCTTAGAACTTTTTTGTCCAAAGTGTAGGCAAAAAAATCCACTCAGGGAATGTCCTTTGCAAGGTATACAAGTGTGTGGAATTTGCATAGAAAATCATGCAACATAAAAATGTCCCAAGCTAAAATAATTTCATGGAGAAGAAGTGCAAGGAGTAGATTCTCTCTACTATATGGCACCAAGGAGAACTTGGCAACCAAATATGCCTCAACAATTCCCTCAACAAAACCTCCAAAATTTTCAATATCTTCAAAATGCATGGAATACACCAATGCCATGGTAGGCTTGGCCACCACAAAAATATCAAAACCAACTTGCAAAAGGTTGGAGGGGATATGGTTATGGAAACCAACCACCACAACATATGTATCCTCAAAAATATCAATATCAACAACCATACCCTCCACAACCATTTCCTCAATACCAACAATTCTAGCAACATCAACCAATACGATATCTACCTCAAAACCAACCAATGCTAACTCAACTACATCAAATTCAACTGCCCACTAACCAACCACCTCCTAGACCAACACAATTGGCATCTCAGTGAATAGCTAATCCAAGTAACAAGGTGGATAGACCAACATATCATGTGGAAGAGGAAAAATATTATCCTACTTATTCAATTCTTCGCGTACAAGATGCCCACCTAAGCTTTGGGAAGGTGTTACAAAAAGATTCTCCTCTGATAATTGAATAACAAATTGAACAAGGAGAACAAAGTCAACAATCTCAACCAAAAAAGCAAACTCAGAAAGGTAAATCTATTATGACATAGTCTCCACCATATCCAAAGAGATTGATACAACATAATATTCCAATATCTCTACTTGAATTTAATATTTTGGATGAATTGAAAAAAAAATATGTCGAAATTCCTTTGTTGCAGGAAATTAAAGATATTCCGATATATGCAAAAACAATAAAGTAATTATGCATTAATAAATCTGGTAGAAGAAAGAAGGATCCACCTATAATCCAGGTAATTTGAAGTTTAGCTAGTCTCATGTCCACAAACACAACCATTGAAAAATATGTTGATCCAAGAATTCCTATGGTTACCATTTCAATTAACAAATTTTCAATGCCAAATACTGGAATAGACTTGGGAGCAACTATCAATGTTATGACTACAGAGACTATGAAACATTTGATTCTGAACAACATTAGACCTACTACTACAGTTTTATAACTTTCAGATAGATATAAGGTTGTACTAGAAGGTATATTGGAAGATATCATTGTCTCACTGGATTCATGGGAGTATCCTGTAGACTTCTTGATTTTGCAACCAAAAACAAATTTAGGAGGGCATCCCTTAATTTTAGGCAGACCATGGTTAGCCACTGTAGATTCTTACATTGGATGCAGGTCAGGAAGTATGATTATTGCACATGAAGATGAAAGAAAGCATGTTACATTATATCCTCCCGCTCAATCTCCTTCTTTATTATCATGGCTTGATGGAGAAGAACCACAAGAGCTTCAATCTTTTCTTGGCATTAATCAAGTTTATAATTTTAGAGAGGAGGAAGAAAATGATGATTTATTAGATCTATTCATCTCAGAACCAAATATTTCAAAGCAGCTTAGAGTAACTCAATATGAAGTTGCTAGTTATCTTTTAGATGAATGTTTTTAGGAAAATTGCACTATATAATCATTGCAAAATACATTCGAAAGCATTTTTCCTGTAAATTCAATTACCAATTCAAACAACAAAATCATTGAGATTAAATTCTTGGGAGACATTTTAATATTGGTAATAAGTTACAATGGTCACAAGAGGAAAATTTAATAACATTGTTACAAAAATATTCAAAAGCTTTTGCCTGGGATTACACAGACATGCAGGGAATTCATCCAAAAACATGTATCCATCACATTTACAATGATGATCAAATTAAAATTGTAAGGCAACCACAAAAAAGGATGAACCCATGATGAAGGAAATAGTGAAAGAAGAATTACAGAAACTATTACAAGTCGGATTTATCTATCCTATTTCAAATAGTCAATGGGTTTCACCCTTAGTTGTAGTACCTAAGAAGAATGGGAAATGAATAATTTGTGTGGATTACAGAGAACTCAATAAAGCTACATTAAAAGATCATTTTCCTTTACCATTTATTGATCAAGTGTTAGATTCATTAGCTAGAAAGAAGTTCTTTCCATTTCTTGATGGATTTAGCGGATACAATCATATAAAGATAGCATTGGAAGATCAATATAAGACAACATTCACATTCCCATGGGGAACATATGCACACAATGTATTACCCTTTGGTTTATGTAATGCACCTGCTACCTTTTAGAGAGCAGTTATTACAATATTTACTGATGTGATCCATGAGTGTGTAGAAGTTTACATGGTGATTTCACTGTGTATGGTACAACATATGATGATTTTTTACAAAATATTGAAAAAGTGTTAAAAATATGCATATAGAGAAATCTATCACTTAGTAATGAAAAATGTTTTATGATGTTAACTAAGGGGATAGTTTTGGGACACCATATTTCTTCTTCAGGAATTAAGGTGGAACCAACAAAAATTCAAGTCATTGTGAATTTAACACCACCCACAACACAAAAATAAGATAGAAATTTCTTGGGTTATATAGGATACTAGAGGAGATTTATGGAAAAGATGTGGAATTACAATGGACAAGTAATTGTAAAAATGTGGAATTCCAATGGACAAATAATTGTCAAAATACATTTGAAAAATTAAAAGAACAATCGTCAATTGCACCCATTCTTTGAGGACCTAATTGAACTTTGACATTTCACATTTCAACTGATGCATCTGATATAGCTATTGGAGCATCACTCGAACAAAAGGAGAATCAGTTTAATTATGCCATATATTTCATAAGAAAAAACTTAACACTGGCAAAATTGAACTACACTGTTACAGAAAAAGAAATGTTAGCTGTAGTACATGCAGTTAATAAATTTCAACATTATATAACAGGTTACCAAGTTTACATCCACACAAATCATTCTTCCATAAAATATTTAATGAAAAAATAAATCACAAATGGTAGAATAACTAGATGGTTATTATTAATGTAAGAATTTAACATTACTGTATAAGATCAACTAGGAAAAGACAATCAAGTTGCAGACTTTCTATCAAGACTACATTCACATGGTGATCCAAATCCAGTATCCGATAATTTTCCAGATGAACATCTATTTTATATAAATGTAAAAACTCCATGGTTTTCACATATAGCTAACTATTTATCATCTTGAATCCTACCCTCTCATTACAAAAATAAATAGAAAAGAAGAATAATTAGAGAAAGTGCTAGATATAGTTGGGTAAATGGAGATTTATTTTATACTGGTGCTAATCTAATGATTATAAAATGTGTTAGAGAAGATGATATTATTGAAATTTTTAAAGCATGTCATGACAAACCATGTGGTGGTCATTTTGCAGATAAGCAGGCATCATAGAAAGTGCTGAAACTTGGCTACTACTAGCCAGCCATCTTCAAAGACTCCAGGGCCTATGTGAAGAGATGTGATAGATGCCAAAGAATTGGTAGACCAGTGACATTAGATTAAATGCCATTAAATCTGCAAGTACTAATTGAACCAATTGAATAGTGGGCTTTAGATTTTTTGGGACCAATCAATCCTCCATCCAATGGAAATAAGTACAGCCTGGTATGTACAGATTATGTAACTAAGTGGGTGGAGGAAAAGGTAGTAACACATGCTATAGAAGATACTGTTGTGTCTTTTCTATTTGAAGATATATTTGTAAGGTATGGAGTTTCGAGGCAGATAGTAATTGATCAAGGAACATAGTTCACATCAAAAACATTTCGAGATATTTCAAAGAAATACAATATCAAACAAAAAAAATCAACTTTCTATCATCCTCAAGCAAACGGACAAGTGGAATCAACAAACAAAGCCCTAGAAAACATCATGAAAAATACTATACAAATGAACAGAAAGGACTGGTCAAAGAAATTGAGAGGTGCACTATGGGCATATAGGATGAATTGGAAATACACAACTGGGTTTAGTCCATATCAGTTAGTGTATGGAAAAAAAATCCTATTAACCATAGAATTTAAAATACATACTTTCAAGCTAGTAGTAGAATTGGGGATGGAATTATCTTAAGCGCAACAATAAAGAGTTATGGAATTAAATCAATTGGATGAGATACAACAACAAGCAATAGAGCACACATCTATTGTCCAAGAACAAATGATCAAATGGCATGATCAATTCATAGAGAATAAAGTGTTTCAGAAAGGAGATTGGGCACTCTTGTTCAACTCCAAATTCAAATATTTCAAAGAAAAGTTTATGACTCATTGGCTTGGGCAATATGAGATTGAAGAAATATTTGACAATGGAGCTATTAAGATCAAAGCAATTGACAAAGCATTTGTTTTGTTTGTCGTTAATGGACATAGGCTTAAAATTTACAATAAGCCTATAATTAAAGAGGATTTTCTAAGAAAAAATTCAATAGATTCAGATTTGGAATTAATGGGGTAGCATAGAAATATGCCTCCCATAATTCCAGAAGAAGAAGAAGAATGATAAATAAATAAATAAATAATTATAAAAAAATATAAAATTATAAAAATTATAAAAAATAATAAAAGAGTTTGGTTGTGAAAATCCAGCAAAATGGCAGAATACAAACTCGAATTCATATCTAAAAACCAACTTGCTTGGCCAATATGGATGATATTCTTGTTCTCATTTTACTTTACTATGATTTTTTCAGATATACCTTCTAAGACATGTCAGACTTGAGGACAAGTCTTATCATCAACTTGGGGGAATGTGTGTAATAAAAAAAAAAACTATGAAAATAGTTTCAACGGCTGATTTGAAGACGGAATATGAACTACAATTACAAAGGAACCCGATACATCATTCAACATATACAAAAGGAACCTAGATTATTATTGAGAAACTTCTTAAGAAAGGGACATGTATCTTTATGGCAGAAGAAATTTTCAAACATTATTGCAAATTATGCCAGAAGGGACCTAAGCTACATCAAATGAAGATTATATTAAGGGACATGAAATGTCAAAGTTTAACCTACAGAAGGGACATAAACAACATAATTACGAAAAAAATAAGATGGAAAGCGGAAATAAAGTCTCTACATAGTCTAAAAAATCCGTCGTGATAACAAACACAATGTCAACCATCATGAACATCAAATGGTTTGAGGGAATACAAGTACATTAAGTAGAAACATTGCTCTTAAAATTTCAATTTTTGTGAAAATATTCTAGAATTGTGAATCTAATTTAGTACTGGTTATGCATTTTTACCACCTACATTTTCATCACCTACATTTTTCATCATCTACATTTCATCACCTATGATTCTTAGTGCTATTTTATCCATATCTATACCACTATCCTAATCACTCAATAAAAATTCCATAACCTATCCATACCATACCATACCCTACCCTATTTTCTAAACAAAATAATCATAAAGAAAAGGCTTAACATTAAACCTTTGTTGGACATACAATAAATAAATAAGAGGTTAGTGTCATTATAAATATTTAATTTTAAAAATATGATCTTTTCATTGGTAAATTTTATAAATTAAATAAAAGAGAAAACCTAAAGTCTCAAATCATATGATAGCACAACTATTTCAAACAACAAAACAAAATGCAAAAAGTGCAATCATAAATGGTTATAAGATAAGGTAATGGTGCAAGAGCGCAATCATAATAAAAAGAGTGGAATGCAAACTAACCTAAAGTATGATGCTATGAGAAGCAATGCATGAAAATGATGTATGTATATGGACAAAACTATGATGAGACAGTGATACATACAATAGTGGATTAATGAATAAATGATGAAATACAGTGATGTGAATACAATCGATAAAACAAAAATATGGTGTCACATATATAATTGGTATGATGTGTTTCAATGGAGAATGGAAGCAGACATAGTCATCAACAAAAAGCATGAAAGAAAAACGTGAAAGGGATTGCGTAATAAGTGAAGTAGAGGATGAAATGTACACCAAAGTTAGCATGACAGTAAAGGGTAAGCCACGCATGCACCGGTCTAGCAGTCATTGATAAATGGTCAAGTCAAATTCAAATTCCATATTACAACACTATGTAAACTATTGAGAACACCTTCTCCATTACTAAGACTTGAAACAATTGATATACACTGTGTTTTTTGCCATCATCGCCTTTCGAAGGCTCAGTGAGAGAAGGAAGGCAGGCAATAAAAACACGCATCCATTTTTGCAACTCTGTGAGAAACAAATAAACAAGAGAGAAGACAATGGAGAAGCTGTGAGGAGAATAGAAGAAATATAACACAGCAAAGAAGGCAAGAAATATAGTAGTGAGAAGAATGGAGCGATAAGGGGAATTGACTGAAGTTTCAAGCCAACGAATCCGACAAATTTTTCATGCAACCATGCTATCAGGAGGCAAAATCCCATGAAGGATAAGGTAAGAAGAAAAATCAGATTTTGTTGTTTAAAACAACGATGATTCACATGAATAAATCTTGAGGTTGTTAAACAAACTCAAAGTTATAAAAGGAGTTCCTCTATTTCGGTTTTTAAAATTTGTCATTGCCATATATTTTTTGTTTGACACCACTCATAAATGCTCTGCCATCAGTCAACACTAAATATTCTGTTGATAAAATGAGTAAATGAAAAGATATTAAGTGAATATTTTGATAAGGTTGGTGTTGATTGAAACACAGAGACTTCAGTTAAACTAGAAGGGAAATCACGAGGATCATAGTAGAAAATCATGAGGATCATTGCAAAGACAAGTAAACTTGAAAACGTTCTCATGCATAGCCTTCTATTTCAAAATGAATGTAAACAAAGTATGGAGAGTTTTGGTTTGAATTTCACAGTGAATCCATTTTAATTGGGTTGTGTATTATATCAATTTCATTTTCACACTCAGTAGTAGAATTCGAATCAGTATTTGTGGAGAAATATTGGTTTAAAAGACACAGTCAACATGTTTTTGTATTTTTGCATAAAAGAGGGAAGAGTCTGGTGAATTTTAGATGGAAAACAATGAACTAATTATGAGATTTTTGATGAAATAATTGAGTTATTCTCTTGCATAAACAATGAGTTTATATTAGATACATCATGCTATGCCTTTAGAAAATAGTTTTGTATGAAATCGAAGGGTCACAAGAAACTGTTGTAAAAAATTTCATTTTTTACAGTAAAAATTTTACAAAACAAAGGCAGAGGATTGATTTTAAAAAAGAGACAGATAATTAAATAGAGAGTAGGATAATAGAAACATGAATTTTTTATGCTTTTGTAAACCTCTCTATATCAAATCTTGTGTCTATTTGAAGGAGTAAGCTCACATACTTCCAGAGGAAAACAGAGGATTGATTTCAATTACTTGGCAAGAGTAGTAAATAGAGGTAAGCCTTACTACTATGATAACATATAGTACTTGAAATTTTGTTTACAAAAATGAATTTAATGATAGTAGATGGGTACATAAAATGTTTTTTAGACAATATCACTTCAAGAGAAAAGCCCAAATATTTTCAAACTAAACATTGGAGTAGGGAAATAGTTGAGAAACTTTATCAATTAGGCTTAATATGATTTCTTCAAAAATTCAAAGGGCACAATGAGGATATCAAAAGAGAGATTATAAACAATTGCAAACAAGATGAAACTCTGGTGGGTAGTTTACATATTCCTTTAACTCCATAATCTATTTCTGAAGCTTTAGAGTTTCCATCATCACGTGAATTATACCACAAGGGATTGCATTTCAAAGACAAGGGTTGGAAATTCTTCTTGGATAAGAACATAAAAGGTTCTTTTGATAGGTCAAAGGGGATTCCTAGAGACTGGTTCAATGAACCTTGGGCTGAGCTAGTTTTGATAATTCAAAAGTTTCTCACCTATGATAACAAACATAGTGTAGTACACCTATATCATATTAGGTTACTGCAACATATTAAGGGAGATATGAGGATCAATTTTCCCTACTTATTTTATAAAAAATTGATGAAGATGGTTGAGAGTGTAAAATATGAGGCCAAACCCAAAGAAGCTCAAATTCATCACCAGGGAATCATAAAAATCCTTGTGGATTACCAGCTGAAAGCTAAGGGAATGGTTTGGGAAAAATTCTTGATTGAAAATAAGTATGTAGAGAAAGTCACTGAAAATAAACTTAAACTAATGTAGGAAACAAGAAATATTGTGGATTCACCTCTCTATCCTAAAACCAGGTCAAAGAAACAACAGAAAACAATTATGGTAGAGAGGGAAACATCATTTCTGACCATTTCTAGGAGACATAAAAAGAAGATTTCAGCAGAACCAGAAGTGCAAGTAATAGGGACATCTCCTTTAGCAAAACAAGAAAATGGAATGCTTGAGAGGTTGCAACAAGAGGTTTATGAAAATCCTGCAAACAAAGATTCTTATTTTTAAAATAATGAGGTTGACGATACTTTAGTTTCTAAAAATACCGAGGAGGAAGACCAAAACCTTAGTAGGGTCACAGAGTTAACTGATAGCCTAGAGGTAAGTAGAATCATGGAGAGGCACCTGAAAGAAGAAAATGAAACCTATAAGACAACTAATGAAAAATTGGTTAAATAAAATGAGAAGATAAGTGAAAAAATGGGAAAGTTGAAAACCAAAAACAATCTTCTTTATACACAAGCATTTAGGTGGCTTCAAGAGAAAAATTCCCGGAAGGCCAAGTATGAGAAACAAAAGGTCAAGACCTCAATTTACAATGAAGAACAATGAAAATATATGAATTATCCTATATATGCAACACAACAGGAAGTTTCAGGATCAGGAATGGGATTAGCATCGGAGCTCAGGAGGTCCAAAAGGAAAAATTAAGCATGAGGGCATGTGTTAGTATGAATCTTAATTGCAAGTGTACGAAAAAATACCACTTTAGATGTGCATAACAAAAAACCCTAACAACAAACGATGGTTGACCATATCTGTAGATCTGCAATTAGTTGATCAAGATAATTGTTGCAAAAATCTAGATATATGCATCAAAAGACATTAAGAAGTAAATAAAAATGAGATTTACTCCATGCATCCAATAGACAAGACAAGAATATGTTGAATGAATTTTATATCAAGGGCACTTTCCAAGGAAAACATAGAAGGATGTTACCAGTTCTCCTCAACGGGATGGGTTCTTGTAAGTCCTCAGCACTTCAGATCTAAAATTCCTCTCTCTTGATTGTGTAGAAAACCCAGACAAAGAGTGGAACTCAAAGGGAGTTCACAAGAGAATAGTGGCAGAATATGAAAATGATGGTGGATCAGAGTCAGACCAAAAGTATAGATCCAGAGTGATCTTTAGGCAATAAAAAGTGATGAATGAATGTAAAAACCCTTCTATTTATAGCAAAATATGGAGTTAGTCTAGATATTGGTGCATAATTAAAATATTATTAACCAAATCAAGATCCAACTTTTATGGAATATTTTATTATTTTCGTTGGAGGTAAAATGAATTTGACTTGGGTCAAATCCCTTTATTTGTAAATAATAAATAAATAAATTATTTATTTATCATTTTAAGGATGTGTTTGAGTAATAATTAAATAAATAATGATTTATTTAACTATTTATGAGTGATTTAGTCAAATTTAACAAGGACTATTATTTAAATAAGGTTTAAATAATTATTCCTAGAAAATAATAAGATAAATAATAATTTATCTAATTAATTTTCCTATTTTGGGTTAAATATGACCAAGAATATTAGTTAAAATACTGTTTAACTAATTATTCCTTGAGGAAAGTCAAACAAATGTGGATTTATTTAATATTTCCTCATGGGGTTTCCTGTTTAGACCATAAACAACTTAATAAAGGTGTTTTACTAAGTTATTTTTCATAGTGAAAGAAATTTTACTTAGGGTAAAATTGGTCTTACATGGTGTAATTAGGTCCATCTAATAGTAACAAGTTAGATGACCAAAAAATGGGGTAATAGATTTCCCCCTAACATGTAAGCGTTAGGAGCTAATCGTATGACCGAAGTACGTTGTAAGAACTCAATCAATAGACATCGAAGGGGAAGTCAAAGAGAGAGAAATGTAAGGTAGACCGAAGTGCTAAAGGTCTAGACCCTAAGGAGGCGAGACTTACAGGTGAGACAAGTATCTTTTATGAGTGAGTACTTGTGCTATAGGAAGCGAGGGAGGCATACCTATGCCCGCCGAGAAAAAGTACAAAGAATAATGCGTCCAGTAAATAAGGGACTGAGCAATATAGCACATGCTGGCATAAACATGAGCCAAGGTAAAACATGATAATGAATCCCACATACATACTGTGCCTGGGATAACATCCAAGACTTATACAATAATATCTGAGTACATGAGATACAAATACAACCCAAATTCCCCTGAAAACAGGAAAAGGGCTCTGAAAATCTGACTGATACATGAAAACAAAAAGGCGCTGCAAGTGGCTAACGCCGACATCATCAAATATATGGAGTTGTATCAAAGGTTGTAATGAAGAGGTCATCTAGGCATGTGGGGAGCTAGTTGTAGGGCCACCCCTTCATGAGGGCTGAGGCATCTCACACACACCCAAGAATCACCGATATAAGCTGATGCATCACTGAACCATCAAGTATATGGATCTCGATCATGCTGAAAGGAGTTGGAGAAAGAAACAATCAAGTCAAAGGGAAATAAAGAGTCTATTTGCCTGATCCGAGGCACCAAACAAGAGTGGAAGTTGGAACCAATGTATACCACCCTCTAGACTTGTCTTATGGAATGAATGGGTTGATGTCGACAGAATGAGGTCCGCCATAGGTGAGGAAATAAGGGATCCTCAACTAAGACACGAGAGTAAATATTAGATTGACTGATAGACAGACACGAGGGATGATGATGAAATGTGGGGTACTAAGTAGCAGACAGATGACTTCCCTTGTTAGAGCATAAAGGGCGTGGATGACCTGGCATCGGCTAACACAACATCATGAAGGATAGGAGAAAGTGGGACTGAAGGCCATAATGTGTGACATGAGAGAGGAACCAAGCAATGAAGGATGGAGGACTATAGCGGGATACAAAGGGACTCGGGATAGACTCCATGAATGTAATGATGACTTAACCAGGATGCTCTAAATAAGGGGGACTCGATGGTTCTACCACACAGAGAAAGTCCAATGGGGACCATAAAAACATGAGTACATGATGCTTACTCATGATTAAAATCGACACGATCATGAAGGCAAAGTAGTGCCCCCAAGTACAAGTGTTGCAAGTGAAGAAAGTCGATTTTGGGGAGTAGTGAAGTGACGCATCGTGGAAAAAATGTGTCCCAGAGAAGTATCAAATCACAAAAAACTAATAGATACCCATTTTATGGTTCGGTGAGAGCATTCCAATGGTGCATATGGTTTGTCAAACTGAGCTACGGTTTGTCTGCAGTAGGTGAAAGATAAATCAGGGGTTTCTCTTTTAATAAGGCATTTTCCCTCCAAATTCACTCATTTGCATGTGGAGCTGTGTTGGAACAGGGTCTCCTAACAAGTTGCGAAACTAGTCCATTTTGAATATTTTTTATTAGATTTAATCTGGTGCAAGGGTTTTGGGGTGGGTCAAAGTCCCGAACGCATTGTAACAAGTAAAAGGGTAAACTAGGGGTCCGAAAACCACGGGTTGTGGACCATAGGAAAGTTTAGGCTAGATTTTTATAATTAGAGGACTATTTTTGTATTGTAAGGTAGGATATGATAAGCTATTGATGCGAATTGTGGTTTAAGCTATCTATTCGGATTTTGGGGAATGGACTCTTGTTTGTTGTATGCACAAAGATCCAAGTCCAGTTGTGTGCAGACCCTGCTGCTATGTGCCTAGGTTGGGAAGGGAATTGTAAGGAAGAATTGATGAATGAATGAATAAGAAGGATTGATAGAGAACTGAATTTATGAGTAATCTGGTGTTAATTGTTGGTAATTGTTGTATTGTTTATTTTATGTCTTTAAGAAGAGAAAATCTATGTAAGTGTGTTTCTGGATCTGGATCTATTCTGTTCTGTTTATATATTTCTATGTTATTGTCACAAAAGCATATAACCATAGATCTAGCGCATTTGGATGTGAACAGAGACCTAATTAACCCTGCGCAGAACAAGGTAATTGGGGATTATAGGACCTAGCGCAGCTCTGCTTGCTTTACCCATCCGTTCACAGGGTGCAGAAACCTAGTTCCAACACCCACCCATACTACTTCGGGTGAGACTTTGACCTGCGCAAGCAGGTTACTGCCGAAAGGGCCAGTAGTATAGGGGTTTGTTGGAAAACCTTGCACGCCGAACCTGGGTCAATGCCCCTCGAGCCAACAAATGGTTCCATTGCTAGGACTTGAGGAGTTTGAGAAAGGGATCGGGTACTAAAAATCGAATACTGGAGAAGGGCATCTACGACGGGGCCCTAGGAAACCATGACGGTACACATGGAATTACCTAGCTTCAAAGGCACGGCCGATGAAGACATGGAGCGGTTCTATTTTGTGGTGGAGTCAGTATGGGTTGCGTAGGGCGTGGTGAATGACAATGTGAAAAAAGCAGAGCTATCCTTAGCCTTTGAGGGAAGAGCTTTGGACTGGTATATGGGATACGTATCGTAAAATAAGGGCGCAACTATCCATACCATCAAGGATGCCCCAAAAAAATAGTTTCAGAACCCTAAATCCTACTCTTAGGTAGTAGCAGAACTAAAATATTTCAAGTAGGGGCAACTGAGTCTATATGGGAAGCAGATCAATGCCTAAAAAAAGCTATCAGATAAGGAGGATTTTGGTACTATGACAGACAGCTTACGGAATGGTTCATCGCCATGCTACTCCCTCACTTACGTGTACTTATGGATCGTCGGACCTTTAACTCACAATATGAGGCCTTGGAAGCTGCTATGAAATTAGAAGCTACGCCTCTAAAGGATGTTGTGTTAGAGGTACAGCAGATCTAGGTGCAGCATGAGGCTATGCACCAGGAGATTCAGAATCTACAACAGGATGAAGGAAGAGGGGCTGGCACGGAACTAGGTCATGCAATAGGCCACCTGGGATCGGGAGTGCATAATCCAGAGTAGCAGGGCTCAAGGGGATCTATGCTCTGGCACAGGGAGAGCTACGTAGCTGGGTTGCGTAATATCAACCGATGGCCTTGTTCGGGCACCCCTGTTTCTGAACCAAAGAGACGCTGGTGCCGATTTTTCCAGTCGGTTGGCCATGAGGAGCAGGACTGCCAAATCTGTAATCAAGTAATGGACAGGGGAGAAGGCCCTGCCTCACCAAAAACCCCCACTGGCAGGAATGAATTTCCTGGAAGAAGGGATGGGAGCCGAAGCGGAAGCACAGGTCGAGGTCATGGCCAGTCAATCTGCTATAACTGTGGGGGAAAGGGGTATTTTGCAAAGGATTTCCTGAACCCCTTACACTAGTCTTGCAGGTATTGTAGACAGTTGGGGCATGCGCCGGAAGATTTCCCAGCCCTAAAAATAAATATACAGGGAAAGAAATTCCCATCTGCGCAGAAGGTGCGGAGGGTCCAGATTGAGCTGACGGGTAAGGATACAAGGGTAAATGTGGTAACGCATAGTGTATTGGTGACTGGGGGAGTGAAAGAGAAAGACGAAATGGACGAACTAATCCATAGGGAAGTTAGCAACCAGGAAGGACTAGAACTGGACAAAGCAAGGGAAACGTTTATGGAAGCTCGGAAGGACTTCCTTGGGACTAACGTTTTTCCATCTACACACCTGAGAGATGTGGAAGTAGCTGAGGAGGTTAAAAATTTCTTACAAGCATGCATGAGGCTGTTGTACAACCCATAGGCAGTATGAAATCTATAGGCTTTACTAGAGAGCTGTGCAACATGCACTACCCTGTCACCCGACATTAAGGATGTGCATAAGTTATACAATTATCAAAGACGCACTGGTAGGGAAATGCAGCTGAAAGTCCAGATTGGAAACTATGAAATGGATCATGTTATCTTAGACCTCAGATTAGACGCCAATATAATACCTAAGCAAAATTGGCAATGCATGGGGGGACCCAAGTTGGAATGACCCACCATCTAGCTTCAAATAGAAAATCAACAAAAAAATATTCCTCTAGGTAGGCTACCGAAAGTCATGGTTGACATCGCAGGGGTAAGGGTCCTAGCTGAATTTGAAATAATAGAAATTGTGGAAGATTCGGATCCCTACCCTATGCTCCTTGGACTGGACTGGGCTATAGACATGGGGGCCATCATCAATCTCAAAAATCGTAGCATGGTATTTGAAAGTAAGGGCACACTTGTCATCGTGCCACTAGACCCTATGGAAGGAAAATGTTATGCGAAACCTGTACCCGACGACGGAGATGGGGATTATATCTATAAGTTGACAGCAAAAAATAAGGACAATCCAACCCAAAACACAATACCATGCTTTGAGGGTGATGATGAGGATCCTATTAAGGAACTAGAATCTTGGCAGACCCGGCTAGGTGAAGCCTCTACGTTGCGTTGTCTTCATATTGTTAGCCACCTATAAAATTGGTTATACCAAAAGGTGGCTAAATTATTTTTGGAGCCTTCAAGGAACAAATTTTACTGCTAAAAAGTGTTGGCTCTTGAAGAATCTTGAAGGCCTCATGCCTCTGTCCAAATCTTCACTTATGTGCTCATTTTTGCACTCAGAAATTCTGTTGATTTTATGAGAAAGAACTGCTACAAAATCCCCTTGTTTCCCCTCCCCCACTCAAAAAACAACCTGCATTTTTACTCTCTTTTTCCCCATCATTTTCCTCTGATTTCCATTTTTTCTCATTTCCCCTTCATGAAATCCACTTTGCAGAGTTTAAAACTCCTTTTTGGACTCTGCCGAAAACCTCAAATCCTTTTGAAAACCATTGAAAATCCATAAAAAATTCCTTTTTTGTATTACAGACTTAAGCCCCCTTGGGCTAAGCCTAAACTAATTCCCCTCCATTTGCTCGCACCCTAGAACCAGGTGCTAGACCCAAAGCACAATCGCATCGGAGAAATTTAGAATGGGTTGATTGAAATAATGCATCAAAAATTATGATGTGATTGAGTCCCTTTATTGAAACTCTGCCCCCTCTTCTTTCATTCCATACAACCTACACCCCGAGACCAAGTGTTGAAGTCCCGAAGTGCTTAATCACATCGGGGATTTTTACAATGGGTTGATTGAAAAGCCTTACTCCAAATTTTTGATGTGATTGGCCCTTTGTTATATAACGCCCTGGGCCTATTATTGTTCCATATAACTAAATGCCCCATAGATGGGCGCCTAACCATGTTATATATATTTTCCGCCCCGATCCACCAAAAACTTTGTATTATATTAAAAATTTGGATTTTTCATGCATTATGAAGGGTTTCCGCCGGTTCGCTTTAAAAGCAATCCCTGTCGTTGATAGTAAGCCGATCAAACGGCCCACGCTCAATCGGATCACAACATTTTCATTGAGTTCATTCAACATAATTCCCCCTCCGATCATCGATTTCCGATTCATTCTCCATCATCGATCGGATATACAGATCGAGGGTTAGCGCTCAATCGCATCGGCCTCTGCGATCGCGCAATTGCATCGGCGTTTTCCATCGCACCCTTATCCTCTCCCTGCTGATTGCGATCCTCTAATTGAATCTGGACCATCCACATGTCCAGATCGGATGGCTCAAATATTTCCCACATGGTTTCATCACCCTCCGCCTTCCACCAAGAGGATTTTAACACGTAATCCCCACAGTTGATCTCTGCGCGAACAATGATTATGTCTTATTCTCTTCCTCCGCTCTCCTTTTGACTATCTCTAATGAATCCCGACCGTTGGATGATGCGATCCAATGGCTGCACTCCTCCCCTCACCCTCTACAGCAGTAAAACCCTAAAATGTAGGATTTCTTAATTGGTTTCGTGTTTTGTAGGTGATTAATGGTTTTCCATTATAAATGGAAGAAAAAGCCGAAGGCTGGGAATGATGATTCCCATGCCTTGATTCATCAAAGGGAACTGTACGCTCGGCTCAAATTCTATGTCTCATCAATGTTTCATGAGGCATTGATGCCATATGACCCCTGCGTGGCCTCCACATCAACAAGACATAGCAATGCATAGAAGAAGCAAAGAGTATCAGTGTTAAAAGATCTAAGCCAAAGCAAAAAATCATGTTTGAAGGATTAACGTGCATATTCAGCAAATAAAAAGCCTAAAACCATGGATAAAAACTTCATGAAGACTGGAAGACACAGGATAAGCCTGATCAGACCTAAAACACAGATCTCAAGTAAATTAAAGGTGTTTTAGGAAGAGACGAAGACATTTGTCGATCCGAGAAAGCCTCCACCGCTTGAAGCACAGGCCAATTGAACCCTCTCCAGCTCCTAATGGCACCTGCAGCCTCACAGAAATCAAAGAAGGCATAGTCACTACCTGAACAAGAGGTGTTCGCCCAAAGATAGTCGAACAGTTAATACAAATCAAAGATCTTATCTCTAATTGTCGGTAAAACTATTTTAAAGATTAAGAAAAACCCAGAAGTGAATATTTTCGATCATTAGGCCTTGGGAGATCAGAAACAGTGTTACTTCAACATGACACCAAGCCTCAAAAGTCAACAAAGGCTCTCACCGAGCTTAATTCATAAATATACATCAATTTAATACATATAGGTCATATGTAAATTACTTCATCAAGCCCCTCAAAGGCGGAGGAGTCATTAGTCTGTATTAATTGACCCAGGAGATATTTTATTAGATCCCACCTCCTCATTCTTCTATAAATACTTCTGTAGAAGATGAGAAAATGTTGGTATCTGGAGATCTGATTACATGTAATAGTTTTCTGAAGCTACTGATGCCCTGTGTGCAACTTGAACATACAAAGATGATATGAGAAGTTTGAAGTTGTAGAGACCCACCGGGCTTGCTGATTGTAACTGGTTTGAACATCGAATATAAGTTTCTGATTTATGGGATCCTAATTTATGTCAATGGTGATTTGTTCCTTACTGTCAATAGTTATTTTCGTTAATGTTTTCACTCTGTCTACTTTCTCTGATAAAGAGCAGCAAACGTAGAGCTAGGATTTACTATCAACAGTACCCTACTCTTACTGAAAGCTTCACTTCTATGTTTTCTTCATTCGAACGTTCTCTTTGAATAGTATATTAAACTAGGTTGGTTTAAAATAACTTGCCTGATCTAGATTGCTCTTTGTGATTATCATATTTGTTTTCCTTTAGAATATGCTGAAAGAAGGATAGTTTAGAAGCACTTACCTAATTTTAAGTTGTTCGACTGATTTTAATTTTTTTCTAACTAAAATTACTTCAATGCAGGCTATTTTAAGAGCACTTACCTAATCTCAAAATACTTTTATGTTTTTCCTTAAGTACATGCCGAAAGCAAGATAGTTTGAAAGCACTTACTTGATCTTAGGCTGTTCAGTGTTCTTCATTTATTTTTCTCTCCATTTCCTATCTGTTTCATTCCATAAAATCAAATTAAGAGATCCTGTTGACATAAGTGACTTGCCCCATTGATCCTTCTTGAACCTTTCTGTCCAATTAAAATCCTCCTATGACTCCATAGCCCAATGGGTTAAACTGTTTTTGTCTTTTTTTTTTCAGCCGAATCCTTCCTTCACTTGCATACATCTTGACCCTTTATTTTGAACTGCCTTCACCTTCATTATGTATTTGCCCAGCCAAAAAAAAAAAAAAAAAAACCATACTCTTCATAACTAGCCTAATATCATAACCCAAACCCTTAAAGATAAATCCAATCTTTGTACTTATTGGAGAGGTCCCTCTCCGGATTCAGGAGAGCTAGATCCTTGAATCCCAAAGCGGTTTGATGTTGTATTATCTTTTGGTCTTGCCAATCTGGCCAAAAAATAGGAACCCCAACATAATGGCGACTCTGCTGGGGAAATTTTTGAGTTCATAGTTGCTTGGCCAGCTTTTATAAACTCCTTAGTTTCCCATACAATCACAGAAACTCAGAAAACCCAAAAATATTTCAGATTGGTATTCAATAAACAAGGTAGTGGACCATAAAACCTTTTACCTCCAAAGGATCTAAAAACGTCCACTTGGCGACTCCACAATCCTACAAACCTTAGGACTCCACTGGGAGGACCCGTAATCATTATAAAATCATTCAAAATCAGCAAGAGGGCTTTGGATTGAAGTTTTCTAGCAAAAGATAAGTTAAAACTCTCAAATATTTTCATATCTGGTTAACATTTTTCTTGTTTAGTTGGGTCTGAAAAACACAACATAGTGGCTCCTAGAAAGGTTCATACTAGAGCTTACCCTAACCCAAACCCACCTAAAATAGTTGCTAACCCTGAAAGTTTTCTTAGGAAGTCTCCTAAGATAAAATTTTCAACTGCTTTCAAATCACCCTTGAGAGCTAATTTAGTTCCTAAAAATCTTGTAGCTCTACAACAATCACAAGTAGATCTAAGAAATCCATTTAGAACATGGTCACTCTATGATTTAGATTAGCTAGATTCAGAGTCTTCACCTTCGTCCCCAGAAAAAAGTAAACATCCTGGTAGTAGAGAAACCACACCACCTGATTTGCATTTCCTTCTCAATTTAGGTGTCTCCCATCCAAGATCAGCTCAGCAATCTATCCCTAGTCCATCCACATCTATTCATCCAACATCCACTATCCAAACCACTCCACTCCAACCCATTGTCCCTTTTGTTAATCCATCTCTTGTGAATCCACGTCCACCTCCAATCATGGCATCATGGTATGCTCCCTTGGTGCTGCCCCAGCCTTTAGCTCCTGTACCCAATGAATATCAAACTAAGATTCCTCACTTCACTAGTAAAGAATCCACTACCGCTCAACACCATGTAGATAGAATGGGAGATGCCTTTGACTACATGGAAATAAAGGATGAAAAAATTAAGATGAGGATCTTCGCTCAGAGTTTAGGAGGAGAAGTGAATAAGTGGTTTAAAGCTCTGCCTCCTAATACTATTAATGATCTTCCCGCCTTACATCAAAATTTCATAAAAAAATGGGAAGTTAGAAGCAACCCTCTCCAAATCCTAGCTGAATATAAGAATCTTAAAAGAAATCTAGGAGAGAGTATCCAGGACTATTCTACAAGATTTAATAGTATCTACAATGCTCTTCCACCACACATGAAACCTCCCCAAGGAATGGCCCTAGTAAAATACCCTGAAGGCTTTGATGCTGATATGGCCTACGAGCTAAGGGAGAGAGATTATAATACATTGGAAGACATACAGAAAGGAGCAGTGAGTGTTGAGGCAAACCTGATTGAGAAAAAAGCCAGGATGAGGGCTGAGAAAAAGGTAACCTATAGGTATGACAACACATCTTCTACATCTAATCCCAAATATGATAGTCTAGCCAAAACCATGGAGAGACTAGGAAAAATGGTAGAAAAATTGACTATCCAAGTCAGTAATCAAAACAGGAACCAAAATCAAAACCAAAACTTTAGGAGAAATAACCCCCCAAATAGACAAAAAGACTCTGATCAAAAGGTCATTCCTCCATTTCAAGAGAACTTCCTTGATGAGGATGAAAATAGAAGAGTCAGAGGAAACCGACATGAATATGATGGATGTGGATGAACTAGACCACACCTTTCCCATAGAAGAAAACCAGACCTCATACTCATGTTGGAACGAGGAAGGGTTGGAAACTGAGGACTATAGGTTAGGATTCGAAAATGCCATCTTGCAGATCCAAGAACAATATGACCTCAGGAGAAAAAATAGCACAGATGATCCCAAACCAAAGGCTTCTGAAATCACCATTAAGAAAAGACCTGGAAATAATCCTAAAGTGACTACTGAAAGCAATAAATTGACACCTCAGAGTTCTAGTAAAAACAAAGATAAGGACATCCTAACCAGTGACAAATCAAGTCAAGAACCTAGTAGCACTAGCATTGCAGCTAATGCTCCTAATAAAACAGCTTCAAACATTGTACATACTGAAAATTAGCAACCTGATATTGCTAATAAAATAGTGCCCAACAAGACAAAAATGAATCTTTCAAAGAGTCATTCTGCTTTTAATTTGGAAAGTGAGATTGCCAGAATTAAAATTTATGTCCCCCTTGTTGAGTTGGCCACCTAGGATGCCTATAAGAGTCAAATTTTGAAAGCTTTAAACTTAGGAGAAAATAGTGACACTATCAATTTGAATGATGAGCAACCAAATCTCTTGTTTGGCCCAAAAATTGAAGGGAAATTTCAGGAAGGGGTAGTACCTCCTTTCTATGTCAGCCTCAATATCCATGACAAAATCCTGCATAATACTATGCATGACTCTGGAGCCTCGCACAACCTTATGCCAAAAGTGATAATGGAAAGGTTAAGACTAGAAATAACTAGAACTTACAAGGATTTATATTCTTTTGACTCTAGCAGAGTGAAGTGCCTTGGCCTAATCAAAGACCTTTGTGTGAGTTTGACTCAAATCCCAGCCAAGTGCATGGTTATGGATGTTGTGGTGGCCAATGTGCCTCCTAAGTATCGCATGTTTTTTTCAATATCATGCGGTGCCAAGCTGCAAGGTACAATGTAGATGGATGGTACATATGCCACTATCCCTGTCTTTAGCCAGCTTAGAAGACTATATAGAGAGGCA
This sequence comes from Pinus albicaulis, assembly GCA_034641835.2. Lineage (NCBI taxonomy): Eukaryota > Viridiplantae > Streptophyta > Pinopsida > Pinales > Pinaceae > Pinus > Pinus albicaulis. The sequence goes on from CM076579.1 coordinate 222,720,315, forward strand.
CATATGAAATTCATGGTCAGTAGCCCAGAAAAGCCTGAAAATTCCCCCATTTACTCTGTCCATACAGACCTGGGATTTTTTATCCTTTACAATAATGAATCAAAAAATAAGCCAAAGCTAGAAGATAGCGACTCAGATAACCAATTAGAGGCCCCAAATCTAGAAATAATGGCAGTTCTAGATATGGAAGAAAATGAGAGAGAAAATTTTGAACAGTGTGTTGAAACAACAAACTAGAGTGAAAAAAGTCAAGAATGTGAACGATAGATTACCTGTCACTCTAAATTCCTTGAAAATCTGGAGCAACGGGACCCATCACGATGTGTTGCAGATCTTAGAATAGAACATAATTATGAACAAGGAAATAGGGATGAAAATGATGTTAGCCCTACAAAACAATGCCTTATGGTGCATGAACTTTGACGGGTTGTGCACTAAAAAGAGTGCGGGAGCTGGGGTATGGTTGGTCGACACTGTAAACAATTACTCCGAGAGCCATGCTTTTAGGCTAGATTTTAAATGCACTAATAACATCGCAGAATATGAGGCTCTCATCCTAGGACTGCGTCTATTGAAAGAACTAGGAGTCAAGAAGATAATTGTTCAGGGAGACTCAGAATTAGTCATCAAACAGCTAAATGGAGAGTATATCATTAAGCATCCTAGAATAAGGGTATACCGAAATAATGCCATATATTTCCTGAACACGTTTACAAAATATGAGCTCGTGTTTGTCCCAAGGAGTCAAAACATAATTGCAAATGGGTTAGCTTGCGCTGCTAGTTCATGTCAAGAATCACCTAGTGACAAACATATCATTATTCAAACAAAATATAGACTTGCAGTGCCAGATAATGAGAAATATTTGTAGGTCTTTGAGGGCGACAAGCAGATAGAGGATTTCCTGCTTGGCAGGAATGAGTTTGAATTATCTGATTCAGATTCTAAATCCGATGAGAATTTCCTGAACGAAGAGTCCCCTGATGATGAGGAACCATTCGGTTCTGTAAAAATCAACATTCTAGCTGAAAAACTTGGAACTCATACTGAAGAGTATGAGGACACAGAAAACGAAGACATTGAGGTACTTTCATCAAAGGACAAGAACATACCTAGGGGGCTAGCTCCTTTAGAAGAACTGTTTGATTTTAACAATGTAGCAAAGAAACCCACTATAGAATACACAGAGTCTGATGTCGAGGAATGCAACATAGGCACCGAGGAAGTACATTGACTTATTTAAAGAGTTTTTCGATGTGTTTTCCTGGAGCTATGAAGACTTGAAAGCCTATGATATAGAAATCATCCAACACAAGATCCCGTTGAAAGAAAACCAAAAACCCTTTAGGAAAAAAATGCATCGAATTAATACAATAGAACTGCCTCTAGTGGAAAAGGAAATCAAGAAAATGTATGAGGCAAGAATCATAGTGCTTGTGAGGTTCTCAGATTGGGTTTCTAACCTTGTAGCCGTGAGGAAAAAGACAGGAGAAATCAGATTGTGCATTGATTTCAGAAACCTTAACAGAGCCTCTCTAAAAGACAATTACCCTCTACCCAAAATGAAACACATCCTACAAAGGGTAGCTGGTTCAAAGAGGATTTCTCTGTTAGATGGTTTTTCAGGGTATAACCAAGTTCTAGTACTCCCAGAAGACCTACTCAAGACAACTTTCACCACTCCTTGGGGCACTTTCATGTATGTGAAAATTCCTTTTGGATTAATGAATGCTGGGGCCACTTTTCAAAGGGCCATGGACATTGCATTTTCAGAGGAGATAGGGCACTTCATTGTAATTTACCTTGATGACATAACAGTTTATTCCAAAACTGATGAAGAGCACCTGAAACATCTAAGAAAGGTCCTTGAAAAGTGCAAAAGGTTTGGAATATCTTTAAATCCCAAAAAGACAGTCTTTGGCCTACAAGAGGGTAAACTCCTCGGCCATATTATATCAGAAAAAGGGATTAAAATAGATCCAAAAAGAGTTGAGGGAATACTACAGATTAGCCAACCAAGGAACATAAAAGAATTGCAGTCCTTTATTGGAAAGATTAACTTCTTAAGGAGGTTTATTCCCAACTTAGCAGAGCTCCTTAGGAACATGACTAATATGCTCAAGAAAGAAGTGGGAGTGAAGTGGATTGTAGAAGCCAGAAGGTCCTTTGAATTGGTAAAACATGCACTCACCTAGGCACCAGTCCTAATCAGCCTCAACTTTTCGAAATATTTCCTTATTTTTTCCTTTGCCTCAGAACACACTGTGGCTGCATTCCTGTTGCAGAAAAACCCAAAGGGACAAGAACAACCTATTGCCTTTTTCAACAAGGCTCTAAGAGATGCACCCTTGAAATATAATATAATGGAGAAATAGGCCTATGGTTTGGTAAAGGCCTTAAAAGACTTTAGGGTGTATATTCTGCATTCTCACATCATTGCTTATGTGCCTAACATAGTGGTAAAAGACATCTTGTCACAAGATCCAGATGGAAAGAGGGGCAAATGGATTGTTGTAATATTAGAATATGATTTGGAAATCAAACCCAAAAAGCTCATTAAAGGTCAGGGCTTAGCTCAATTAATGGTTGAATCTAATCTACAAGCCGTTGACATTAACATGGTAGATGCCTTGGATGAACAGGAATAATTACCTGCTCCCCCTGTGGAAGAACAGTTCCAAAACTCACCTTGGTACGCAAACATATTGTATGTGCTTACAAATCTTAATGCTCCTTCTGATTAATCAAAAACAAAGGCAAGGTTTTTAAAGTTGAAAGCTAGGAACTATTGCATCTTAAATGAATGTTTATATTGGAAAAATGCTAATAGTTTATTGCTTAAATGTTTGCCTTAAGTTGATGCAGAAAGAATCAAGCGTGAATTCCATGAAGGAGAGTGTGGAGGTCATCTCTACTAGAAAATCACAGCCAATAAAATCCTTAGAGATGGCTATTACTGGCCCACCCTCTTCCATGATGTCCATAAAATGATAGTTGCCTGTCACAAATGCCAAATTTTTTAGGGTAAAAGAAAACTCCTTCCTTTACCATTACAACCTATCACTATTGAAGCTCCTTTTCAAGAGTGGGGCCTAGATTTCATAGGAGAAATCAACCCTGCTTCATATTCCCAACACAAATGGATTCTCACAGCCACTGACTACTTCAAAAAATGGATAGAGGCCATTCCTTCTAGGAATGCCACAAATTCTGTCATTATAAAATTTCTTGAAGACCATATCCTGTCTAGATTCGGCTGCCCTAGCAAGATTATTACTGATAATGTTGCTTCTTTTGGTTCCAAAAAAATGATTGATTTTTTTCACAGGTATCAGATTACACTTGGTCATTCTACTACCTATTACCCTCAAGGAAATGGGCTACCAGAATCATCAAATAACATTTTGGTAACTATCATCAAGAAGCTCCTTGAAAAGAATAAAAAATCATGGCATAACAAGTTGGTGCATGCTCTGTGGGTAGAAAGATTGACCACAAAGAAGTCCATTGGAATGTCCCCTTACCAGCTTGTTTATGGAGCAGATGCAGTGTTTCCTACCAGTCTAGGTGTACCAGTGATAAAATTAGTCCAAGAAATACAGTCAAAAGAGGACAGTATGGTAAGGAGGATCAATCAGATAATACATATCCAGCAGACAAGGGAATAGGTCTAAAACAGATCTCAAAAGGTGCAAGAGAACATAAAGAAGTTGTTTAACAAAAGAACAAAGGCTTGTGATTTCAATATTGGAGACAAGGTACTCAATTGGGACTCCAGAAGAGAAGATAAGGGTAAACATGGTAAATTTGACAGTTTGTGGCAAGGTCCTTACATGATTCAGTCCACCATTGGTCCAAATGCCTTTTTTCTACAAGAGTTAGATGGCACAGATCTGTTTGGGGGTCTTGTCAATGGCAGGGTGCTCAAGCATTACTACTGTTGAGTTCAATTTAAAAGGTTTCATTTCCATTGTAAATACCATTTCTTTGCTTAGTCTCAAAAAAGAAAAAATACAAAAACAATAAAAAAAAATAAGAGAGGGCAGATTGTAAAAATTATTAAAGGTACAGCCCCATACCAAAAAAGAGAAATAAATTCTAAAAGTGTGCAAGCCTAAATGCCACTCCTGAAAACACATTTTCAGTTAGTCAAAGAGCCTAATCCTGACTAATTAGTTTTAAATTTACTGCTGATAGGATAGTGAATTTGATTTGGCAAACTATTTAATCTTGGCTTATCAGAAGATAGATTAGGATAGAAATTAAAGGTTCAAACATGCTCAAAATCTGAACCTAAGTTTCCAAAGAGAATGACTTAAGTCTGTTTCAAATTCTGAGTCAAAAAAGATGTAAATCTGGTTCTAATTAGCTCAAAATCTGAACCAGAGAAAGAGAAAGAACAACTCAAACAAGAGGCAAAAACAGAGCCGTAAAAGGTGAAGGAAGTGCTTGAACTTTCAGATCTTAAGCCTTCCATTTTGATTTAAATTTTCTGCAAAATAAATATCTATGTGCAGCTTGTTTTTTATGCCATAGATCACAGCAAGTCAAACAACTTAATCTTGACTTGACTGTTTTTAAATTTTTGTTGTAGAAATTAGAGAATAAAATCTGTTGGACAGTTTAATCCCAACATATGGTAGATTAGGTAGAGAATTATATGGAATCAACTGTTTAATCGGAGTCCATGGAGAGATAAGGAGTAGAATTATATTAGATTTTCAGTTTTCAAAATAATAAATGTTGTAAAAGAGTTTTCCAATCCAAGTGCACTCTAAAGAATAAAAAATGTTAGGTCAATAGGATTCGGTAGGTAGAAATTTGTGTTGATGAAAAATCCATTGTTTCTCATGGCTGCTAATATGATTTCAGAAAAAGGAAGATCATCCAATCAAAGATTCCAGTCCACTGGATGAGGCACTGATCAGCCTCCCAGAGAATGCAAGTCTGAAGTTCTTGATGCCTTCAAGAAGGCACCATCACCAAGTGGAGCCACTGTTAGCCACCTATAAAATTGGTTATATAAAAAGGTGGCTAAATCATTTTTGGAGCCTTAAAGGAACAAATTTTACTGCTAAAAAGTGTTGGCTCTTGAAGACTCTTGAAGGCCTCATGCCTTTGTCCAAATCTTCACTACTGTGCTCATTTTTTCACTCAGAAATTCTGCTGATTTTATGAGAAAGAACTACTGCAAAATCCCCTTGTCTCCCCTCCCCCACTCAGAAAATAGCCTGCATTTTTACTCTCTTTTTCCCCATCATTTTCCTCTGATTTCCATTTTTTCTCATTTCCCCTTCATAAAATCCACTTTGTAGAGTTTAAAACTCCTTTTTGGACTCTGCCGAAAACCTCAAATCCTTTTGAAAACCATTGAAAAGCCATAAAAAAATGTATTTTTTTTATTACAGACTTGAGCCTCTTTGGGCTAAGCCTAGACCACTTCCCCTCCACATGCACGCACCCTAGAACCAGGTGCTAGACCCAAAGTGCAATCGCATCAGAGAAATTCACAATGGGTCGATGGAAAGACCGCATCAAAAGTTCCAATGCGATTGAATCCCTTTATTGAAACTCTGCCCCCTCCGCTTTCATTCCATACAACCTACACCTCGGGACCAAGTGTTGAAATCCCGAAGTGCTTAATCGCATTAGGGATTTTTACAATGGGTTGATTGAAAAGACTTACTCCGAAGTTCCGATGTGATTCACCCTTTGTTATATAATGCCCCAGACCTATTATTGTTCCATATAACTAAAGGCCCCGCAGACAGGTTCCTAACCATGTTATATATATTTTCCACCTCGATCGACCAAAAACTTTGTATTATATTAAAAATTTTGGTTTTTCATGCATTATGAAGGGTTTTTGCCGGTTCTCTTTAAAAGCAATCCCTGTCGTTGATCATAAGCCGATCAAACGGCCCATGCTCAATCGCATTGCAACATTTTCATTGAGCGCATTGAAAATAATTCCCCCTACGATCATCGATTTCTGTTTCATTCTCCATCATCAATCTAATTTGCAGATCGAGGGTTAGCGCTCAATCGCATCGGCCTCCCCGATCGCGCAATCGCATTGGCGTTTTCCATCGCACCCTTATCCTGTCCCTGCTAATTGCGATCCTTCGATTGAATCTGGATGGTCCACGTGTCCAGATTGGATGGCCCGGATCTTTCCCGCATGGTTTCATCGCCCTCCGCCTTCCACCAAGAGGATTTTAATAGGTAATCCCCACCGTTTATCTCTACGCGATCAACGGTTCTGACTTATTCTCTTCCTCCACTCTCCTTTTGACTATCTCTAATGAATCTTGACCATTGGATGATGGCATCTAATGGCTGCGCTCCTCCCCTCACCCTCTGCAACAATAAAACCCAAAAACGCAGGATTTATTAATTGGTTTCATGTTTTGCAGGTGATTAATGGTTTTCCATTATAAATGGAAGAAAAAGCCAAAGGCTGGGAATGACGATTCATGTGCCTTGATTCATCAAAGGGAACCATTCACTCGGCTCAAATTCTACGTCTCGTCAATGTTTCATGAGGCATTGACGCCATATGACCCCTGTGCGGCCTGAACATTAACAAGACACATCAATGCATAGAAGAAGCAAAGAGTATCAGTGTTAAAAGATCTAAGCCAAAGAAAAAACTCATGTTTGAAGGATTAACATGCATATTCAAAAAATCAAAAGCCTAAAACCATGGATAAAAATGTCATGATGACTGGAAGACACAGGATAAGCCTGATCAGACCTAAAACACAGATCTCAAGTAAATTAAAGGTGTTTTATGAAGAGATGAAGACATCTATCGATCCGAGAAAGCCTCCACTTCCTGAAGCAGAGGCCAATCGAACTCTCTCTAGCTCCTAAAGGCACTTGCAGCCTCACAGAAATCAAAGAAGGCATAGTCACTACCTGAACAAGAGGTGTTCGCCCAAAGACAACCAAACAGTTAATACAAATCAAAGATCTTATCTCTAATTTTTGATAAAACTATTTTAAAGATTAAGAACAGCCCAGAAGTGAATATTTTCAATCATAAGGCCTTGGGAGAGTAGAAACAGAGTTACTTCAACATGATACTAAGCCTCAAAAGTCAACAAAGGCTCTCACTGAGCTTAATTCATAAATATACATCAATTTAATACAAACAGGTCATCTGTAAATTACTTCATCGAGCCCCTCAAAGGCCGAGGAGTCATTTGTCTGTATTAATTGACCTAGGAGATCTTTTATCAGATCCCACCTCCTCATTCTTCTGTAAATACTTCTGTAGAAGATGAGAAAATTTTGGTCTCTAGACATCTGATTGCATGTAATAGTTTTATGAAGCTACTGATGCCCTGTGTGCAACTTGAAGATACAAAGCTGATATGAGAAGTTTGAAGTTGTAGAGACCCACTAGGCTTGTTGATTGTAACTGGTTTGAGCATCAAATATACGCTACTGATTTATGGGATCCTGATTTAGAGCTAAGATTTACTATCAACAGTACCCTACTCTTACTGAAAGCTTCACTTCTATGTTTTCTTCATTCGAACGTTCTGTTTGAAGAGTATATTAAATCAAGTTGGTTTAAAAGCACTTGCCTAATCTAGATTTCTCTTTATGATTATCATATGTGGTTTCCTTTAGAATATGCTGAAAGCAGGATAGTTTAGAAGCACTTACCTGATCTTAAGTTGTTCGACTGATTTTAAATGTTTTCTAACTGAAATTACTTCAATGCAGGCTAGTTTAAAATCACTTACTTGATCTCAGAATACTTTTATGTTTTTCCTTAAGTACATGTTGAAAGCAAGATAGTTTGAAAGCACTTACTTGATCTTAGGTTGTTCACTATTCTTCATTTGTTTTGCTCTCCATTTCCTATCTGCTTCATTCAATAAAATCAACTTAAGAGATCCTATTGACATAAGTGACTTACCCCATTGATCCTTCTTGAACCTTTCTGTCCAATTAAAATCCTCCTATGTCTCCATAACCCAATGGGTTAAATTGTTTTTGTCTTTTTTTTTATTAGCTGAATCCTTCCTTCACTTGCATACATATTCACCCTTTATTTTGAACTGCCTTCACCTTCATTATGTATTTTCCCAACCAAAAAACAAACAAACAAAAACCATACTCTTCGTAACTAGCCTAATATCATAACCCAAACACTTAAAGATAAATCCAATCTTTGTACCTATTGGAGAGGTCCCTGTCCGGATTCAGGAGGGCTAGATCCTTGAATCCCAAAGTGGTTTGATGTTGTCTTATCTTTTGGTCTTGCCAATCTAGCCAAAACATAGGAACCCCAACACGTATCACAAAGGACTCCCTCTTTATGGTCCCAGAGGAAAGGACTATAGTAGAGCTAGGCCTGAGCATCTGCGGCAAAACCCACGCTGGGAAAGGGGCAGGTCAACCCATGAGTAAGCAAGAGGTTCCTTATGACACCTGTAGGCTTAACGGGTAGCGGTCCCATGCATCGAGCCACCTCTACAATGGCGACACAACTAGGGGTCAGGCAGTTGGTTCTGACAACACCCCCCCTTCGGGCCTTCATATAACAAATAATAAAAATATCTTGGTCTTGGGCCAAAAGCTACCTAGGAAGCAAGCCTATGTTGGGGGAAGACAAGCAACTATCACAACTAGGTAACCTTAGCGTGATGAGTATGCCAAGATCACTAGGGATGTGACAACTAGCCATTGGAACTGTACCCTTTAGTAAAAAGTAGATCATTGTTAAGCCCATAAGGTTGAATGCAGGCCCAGATCATCTGTCTCGCATTGAAACAGGGGAAGAACCTACTAGTTTGGAAGAAGGCTTTCCAGATGTGCAGTTGTTTACCATTAAGGTGGTTGATGCACACTTTGCTGATATCATTGAGTTCCTCACTACAGGCGTGGCCCCGGCTGGGTATTCGGTGCAGTAGAAGAAGGAATTGATTACTCGAGCATCGAACTTTACTATCATTGCTGGTCAGTTATACAAGCTAGGTGCAGATGAAATACTATGTACATATGTCCTAGAACATGAACGGCCTATCGTTGTAGCAGAAGCACATGAAGGTGTCGCAGGAGGCCACTATGCAAGACATGCAATGACACAAAATTCTTACACAAGACAGGGTTGGGTTATGGTGGCCTACTTTGCATCAAGATTCTTACACCTATTGTGGGTCCCGCGACACCTGCCAGCACACAGGACGACCTTCACGCCAAGATGAGATGCCTTTACAGCCTCAAGTGGCTTACAGGACTTTTACAAATGGGCCATTGATTTTATAGGACCCATCCACCCACCAGAAAATAAAACAGGCGCACACCACATTATCACCACCACTGACTACGTCACTTGATGGGCTGAGGCACAAGTGGTGAAGGATTGTACTATGGATACTGCTGCACACTTCATCTTCGAGTAGATTCTGACCAAGTTTGGCTACCCAAAGATCTTAATGAGTGACAGAGGTACACACTTTTTCAACCAAACGAATCAAGCCTTGAATGAGGAATTATGGATCCACCATGCGAAGATTACACCATACCACCCTCAGGAAAATGGGGTGGTTGAAGATTTTAACAAAATTTTGGAACAAGCATTAACTAAGGTTTGCAATGCTGATCATAGTGACTGGGATGTTCACATTCCCTCTGTTCTGTGGGCCTACCGAATGACCTGCAAGAAGCTAACAGGTAGAACCCCCTTCCGGATGGTCTATGCCATAGACACCATTATGCCCATTGAATACGTTTTTCCTAGCCTACGCATCGCAGCATTTACAAACCCGATATCATAGAGGAGCGTCTTGCGCAACTTGTGGCTCTGGAGAAAGATCAGTTTATTTCTAATTTTCATCAACAGGTTTAGAAGGCTTGTGACAAAGAATGGCATGATCGACATATTTGCCAAAATACATTCATCGCAGGTGACCCTGTCCTTTTATACGATAGCCAATTTGCGAAACATCCAGGAAAATTCCGACAACAATGGCTTGGTCCCTACAAAGTTAAGGAAATCATGAATGGCGAAGTAGTCTAGCTAGCTACCCTATACGGAGACATCTTACCAGGCTTTTTCAATGGTAGTCGACTCAAGCCTTACTAGGTTCAATGACTATATGGTAGCTGCAGTGACTCGAGATGAGTCACAAGAATGTGTTGGGGGACTGTTGGAACAGGGTCTCCTAGCAAGCTACGAAACTAGTCCATTTTGAATATTTTTTATTAGATTTAGTCTAGCGCAGGCATTTTTGGGCAGGTCAAAGCCCCAAACACATTATAACAGGTAAAAGGGTAAACTGGGGGCCCAAAAACCACGGGTTGCAAACCATAGGAAATTTTAGGCTAGATTGTTATAAATAGAGGACTATTTTTGTATTGTAAGGTAGTATATGATGAGCTAATGATGCAAATTGTGATTTAAGCTATTTTTTGGGTTTTGGGGAACGGACTCCTATTGGCTGTGTGCACGGAGATCCAAGTCCAGCTGTGTGCAGACTCTACTGCTGTGTGCACAGGTTGGGAAAGAAATTGTAAGGAAGAATTGATGAATGAATGAATAAGAAGGATTGATAGAGAACTGAATCTGTGAGTAATCTGGTGCAAATTTTTGGTAATTGTTGTATTGTGTATTTTCTATCTTTAAGCTGGGAAAATCTGTGGAAGTGTGTTTCTGGATCTGGATCTATTCTGTTCTGTTTATATATTGAGATGTGTTATTTTCATAAAATAATATAACTATAGTCTAGCACACATGGATGCGAACAGAGACCTAATTAACCTTGCGCAAAAAAAGGTAATCGAGGATTATAGGACCTAGCGCAACTTTGCTTGGTTTACCCATCCTTTCACAGGGTGTGGAAACCTAGTTCTAGCACCCACCCATACTACTTCGGGTGAGACTTTGACCTGTGCAAGTAGCTCACTGCCGAAAGGGCCAGTAGTATAGGGGTTTTTTGGAAAACCTTGCACACTGAACCTAGGTCAGGACCCCTCAAGCCAACAAGCTGTGGTGAATGTAGATAGGAGAGAAGGCCCTAAATCTTGCGGCGATCGTAGCAGACAAACCGACCATTGGAATCGAGATCCGTTAGTTTCAGGTAAGAGGCCTGACCCTACTCTTTCATTTTAGTGGATTGAAAGTTCAGTTTAGGTCCCCAAATCTTAGTAATAGACCCCTACTCCTTTTCATGGCTAGGTTGCACTTTTTGGGGCAAAAACTATGACCCGGGTAGCAGGTTTTGGTAAAAAAGCTGCGACCTATCCAAGGATTGTCCTTGAAAAGTGTGACCTGACAGGGAGGGGTTTTTCTATGTTGTTTTCTAGCTAAGAAGTAGATTTTTGTGTTTGGAGACAATTTTTCCTATCTGTACACTGACAAGTATGATGGTTTTGTGTAGATATGGTAGAATTACGGATCAACTGGAGAGAGAGACCTGGGCACATTACGGTTGGAGATCTGGGAGGATCAGGGTGTTCGTAGTGCATTGGCTAGGTTTGGGGTTCTAAAGTTTGTGGAGAACCCTCTGATGAGATCTGGAGAGCCCTTATTTGCCCAGATTGTCAGCTATTGGGATCTGGACCATGAGGTATTTATATTGCAGGGGCACCAGATCGAGTTGATGGTTCAGGATATATATTTCCTGACTAGTCTTGCACCACTTGGGATGTTTGGGAATACATAGCCAATGTTACCACAAGGGCAGAACATCTTGGAGTTTGTAGAGCGCCATTTTCGACTAGGTCTCCAAGTCAAGGGGACTCGAATACCCATCGGGGATTTACAGAGGTTAGAGGCCCGTGCTGTAGCCGTAGTAGTGCTGCTAATCCTAGGCAACCTGGCACTCCACCACATCACTGGAGGACAGATGATGCTTGTGGAGAGTGTGTTGGGTGGGACCTTCTATGGGAGGGCCTAGATGATGATGTCGTCATTGAAATGACAGTTGTCGCTATGTAGGTGGTAAGTGAACCATGACTGTGCATACGGTATAGTTTTGTGCTCGCTCTTCTTTGAGAAGATCCTCACACTTCGAACTCGTATACAGCTCCAGGATGGGGGCCCGAGAGAGCCCAAGATGCATCGGTGGGGGTGACTAATATTTAGAGGAGGAGGTGGGCATTCGGACGACCGTTCCGACCTGAGTTCTTTGCGCATTGGGATTAGATGTTATTGTAAATAGACAACTATCCCTATAGTGGGGTGAGTTAGTTTAGGGACCTGGATTTGCCGCTGCCTCCTGGTCAAGTATGGGGACCCGATGGTAAGTGACAAATTTCTAATATTTTTATGTGCATTTTAAAGTTTTAGAATATTGTATATGGTACTGATTCGTCCACTTTTGGTGTGTAGATACAACCCCGGTAAAACCGATCGGGTATATGGGACGACCTGTTGTATCAAGAGCTGCAGGACCTAGTGGATCGAGGGCACCACACAATGAGGATGCAGCAACCCTCCTAGAGGACATCCATCGTAGATGTGAGAGGCTTCTGACCGGTGTTTCAAAGCGTGACTGGCAAGACTTAGAGGACCAATACATAGATCCATGTATTGTTCTACCCTCGGAGTGGCGAGGGGTCATGCGGCGCATGGCGATGGCCGGACATGGGATGCATGATCTACGAGCTGTGGGAGCAGAGCCATTGGCTTAGGATCCCCCAGATAGTGATTAGTGTGTAGGGGCAGGTGGTGCCCCCAGTTTTGAGTTTTTGTATCATGTTATGGGCATGTCATATGTATCAGAGTTGATGTACTCTAAAACATTTTATACGACACATATTATGGATATGCATCGTTTTGATAGTTTTATGTTATTGTCTTGTGTTAAATGCATGTGCTAAATGAAAATATAGAATATGTTTTGAAATGTTATATACATAGTGATTTTGTGCTCTAGGTACATGACTGAATGTAACGATTTCAAATTCACGCATCAAAAGCTTCACTCGTAAATATCTTCTAAAAAGGATAGGATTGTGCACACGATAGACACCATTCAATTGCATGAAAAGCAGCAGGGAGTCTAAACGAACATGAAGGTGGAGGATGCGATGTGAAAGAGAATTAGCTAATAAACCTCGCACTGCATCATATTTGGCCTGATTATTGGTAACAATACTAATGCATACACCGTTCGAGAGAAAAAGTGAATGCAAGGGGGTAGAAATGGCCAAACCTGCTGAGGCTATATTTCGGGAGTAGCAACTTGCACCATCAACAAAACTGATATAAGGTGTGGACGGGAGGTCCATATGAAAGGTGCCACAAGAAAATAAATGGGAGGATGATGAACAATGCTGGCAGCCTGAGCGCAAAGTAGAAATCGAATTCACTTCGTGGGAGGGAGTGATCTGGGTAGCATGTCTACTACTTACATGCCGACGGTGAGGTGGAGTGTGGGAGTTACTGGAGGTGTATCTTGTGCTCAGGCTGCAAAAGTCACCATAGGCACGAATGGTGTCATCTCATTTATGGGCGGGAAAGATGAAGTCAGGGGTGGAGATGGCTTCCATGATGTCATCATCACAATAGAAGATGGAGTGACTAGAGGAAGGGAGACCACATGACGTGGCGAAGCTACCTAACTCATCATCATGAGAAGAAAGGTTCACATGCACATCGTCATAGGGAATGATGAAAGAACAAGCAGATAAGGGATCTACTGATGTTGAGCCCAGGGTGATCACTGAAGGGAGGTCAAGTGAAACAACAGGGGAATATTTAGACGAAGCTTCCACTGAGGGTCTCATGGATGATGATAGGTAGAGGATGGTGGCCGCAGGATCCATCATCTCGACATCGGGAGGGGGAATGTCAATGGGAGCAGGTAAATCCTCAATTTAGCCTGTAGAATAATACACAAGTATGGGAGAGGTAGATTGGTTCTGTTCAACCTCGTACTATGAACTACCTCTAAAGAGGCGTGGTAATGCCAAAGGTGGGGAAAGTTGTGGGAATAATGGCCATGGAGATCACAGAAAGTGCAGGATTGATTGATGTGAATATTTTTAGGGTTCTTGGCTACAGTTGAGGAAGAAACAGAGGCTTTAGGGATTGTAGACTCAGGGAACACAACTTTAACCATGGGCTTGATACGGGACAGTTTAGGATAGTTATGGGTGGCATGGCCGACGACATCACACAAAGCACAAAGATTTGTGAGCAGGGGAGGTGTAGGGTCAGTTAGGGTGGCCTTGTCCTCTAAGTCCCTCTTGCGAGCTTTTCCCTTCTTACTCGAATCAGTCGCAATAGGAGGTGGTTCCTATTGAGGTGGTTGAGGCACTGTTGTAGCGGGAGAAGTCATGGGGACCGGTTGAACCGGGGTCAAAGCAAGATAAGGTTTTGGTTGACCAGGTGGGGTAGTGGCTAGAGGATCAAGGTACCAGATGGGAATCCCAAGGGTTAGTTTATTAAGAGAGAGGGTGGCCATGACAGGTACCATGTACACTCCTGGGGGGGAGCTAGGAATGGTATCTGACCTGAGGGGTAATTGCTAGTCGAGAGGACTTTGAAATGGTTAAGGCCTAGAGGAACCATTCCAGAAGGGAAAAGAGGCTCATGGATACCAGCTGCAGGGTCAGGAGGAGGAAGTCCAAAATGCTGAATCGAAGGGCTAGGAGTAGGTTGCAGAGGGCAAGGAGGATGCTGACTAGCAAAAGCGGGCCACTTAAGGGCAGCCTGGGATGATTGCATCATGAAAAAATTTGATGATTTGGGATCAGAGATAGGAGGAGGAAGAACAGGGAATGTACCAAGTAATGAGGAGTATTTGTAGACTCTAGGTGAGGCACTGGTCAAAGGATAGACGGTTTTCTTATTAGCCACCAAAGAGATGATGGACTCAGGGGAGGTCTGAGACTTCGGTTCGTAATATGTCAACTGGTCAATGGTGAATATCTTTCCATTATGAGGGAAGGACATCTTGCGGGAACCACAGATGGGAAAACAGACAAGACATAGGTCTAGCTATGACCCAATAGAATGTTGTAATCTAAGGGGGCATCTATGACTTCTACATCAACGCAAACAGTCTTTCCCACAAGAGTAATAGGACAGTTGCAAAATAGGTTGATGGGCTAGGAGGCATGGCCATCCCACGCTTGGAGAGTGATCATGGAAGGAGCCAACTTAGGTGATTTGAGTTGGTTCCAAACTGAAGTGGACATCACATAGGTGGATTCCCCCTCATCAATGATGCACTGGGAAATGTTGCCATTCCAGATCTTGACTGGGATTTGGAAGGTGATGGAAGTAGGGAGAGGAGGATGTTCTAACTGGTCAACATCAAAGACAATCAATTGATCATCAGAAGGATCTACAGTTCCCATGGTAGATAGTAGAGATTTTCATTGTGAAGGGCACGACTGGAGGAATTCCAGCGTTGAAATGGCAGCAGGAGATTGTGCCAAATCATCTACTATGACATACGAATGGGAAGCTTTGCTAGAAGAAGCATTTCGGCATAGTGGTCCCTTAGGGATCTTGGTATGAACCTCCAAATTACGCTAAGGGATCTGCAAGGGACCATTAGGTGTCAAAAGAGGCTCTGTAGAGACTGAAAAAGGCAGCTCAGGGACAGACGTAGCAGGAGGCTTGTTGTCCTAATGGGACCGAGTTTGAAGATTGATGTCTACGGTTAAAGGTTGATCAGAGTTCATCATGAGAATATATTAATCAGGGTTACAAAATGGAAGAGGTTGAGTGGCCACCTGACATTCAGGTGGTTGGGTAGGCACAAATCCTTGCTGAGGGAAAGGATTAGTAAAGACAGCCGGATGACTAAGCATAGCACTGGGAGGGATGAAAGGGGAGGCTTTTTGTCCTCGCAATGTTGCTTGTGACTCCCACATCTTTTTCATTTGTGGTAAAATAGGACAATCATGCGTGTAATGACCATAAACACCACAACAAGAACAAGGCTTGTTCGTGCAAGCAGGCTTGTCCTGCTTGGGCTAAGTTCCCTATTACTGGTTAGTAGTGTTAGGGGCATTATTTTGAGGATTAGGTCAAGGATTACTGGGAGAAGATTGATTTTGAGTGCCTTTCCTCTTATTTTTGGAGGGAGGAGGATTAGTCACGCCCTGCTATGCATACACCTGCCCCTAAAGGGGCAGTGGTTGCTGTTGCGAGGGTTGAGAAGGCAAGGGATGAGGAGGTGCTAATCCTAGAGGAGCTGGAGCACAAAGCTATTGATATTGGTAATAAGGAGGTTGGGTAACAGTGTGCTAAACAGGAGGTTGGGCAAAAGGAGGAGGCATGTTGTATCCTGGATACATGTTATTGGGAGGGGGAAAAGCGCAGGAGGTGGTGGCCCCCCTAAGGAAAACTATGGCCCATGGGAGGTGGAGGATATGGATGAGAGAGAGATCCAACGACACCGTCGGTGACATGAGATGCCTCCGGTGCATTGGCACCACTGGGTCTAGGAATATCAAGTAGAACAGTATAAACATAACCCTACTGAGCGTAGATTAGGTCATATTTTAACGCAATTTGGAGAGCGACTTCTTCAGTTTGAGGGAAATGCGATGCAAAATATTTGCCGATAGGGGGAAAGAGAGATCTAAGGAACTAGTCCATGTACACACAATATTTGAAGGTAGGGGATCAACATAGGTTCTTTCTTCTCTGCCATTCTTGGACATGATAGGATAGGCGGGTCGCAGATGATTGACGGAAAGAAGTCAAAAGTTCGGTACTAGTGTCGTAACGAAGAGGAAGCTGGAAATAAGACAAAAAATCCCAAGCAAGAGTTGCAAATGTGGTATGAGAGGATGAGGCCTAATAAACATACCACTTAGAAGCTTCACCTATAAGTGTACGTTGGAACAACCAAAGATGGACAGAGTCATCGGTAATGGAGTTAGATGAACACCAAATGTGGAAATATCGAACATGATTTGTAGGATCTTCTCCACCAAGGCTTTCAAAGTTAGGGATGTTGGAAGGGATCTTGGTCGGCATACCATGCCAACTAATGTCATGGTGTATAGGGTCATTTATCAACTTGTCAAAATCGGGAAGACTGAGGCCTGCCATATAGTGGAGCAAGGGAGTAGCCAAGATATTTCTTGTTGCGGTCCCACTAGTAGTATTCCCAACATTAGGGCTGGGGCTACCACTAGAATTAGGTCCTGAACCAGACATGGTGAAGGTGACAGGAGGAGAATTGGGGGCAGAAGGAGAACCCAATGAACCAGAAGAAGAGTTGGAGTGCGGAATTGGAGGAGTAAGTCTTCATATCGAAAACCTTGGATGAAGGCCAAGAAATTTCTGGGATAAATTCCTTGGTGGCGCAATGATGATGACACAAACACGACACAAAGGAAAAAGAGACTGACAAGAGCAAGGAGGCACAGGATCAACTGATTAAAATGTCAAAACAAGGGCTAAGAGGTGTAGGATTAATTGATTTCAATGTTTTAGATTCTTTGCTTGGCAGTGTTAACCAAGCTCTTTTTTTTCTTAGGGTGTGTGTGCAAAGTGTGCAAATTTTAATTTTTAAACGCAGACATTTGTAGAGAAAAAAAAAATGTGTGTTGTGTAATTGTAAATAAACTTGCAGATAACAGTAAATGAAACTGAAATAACAGTAAATAAACAACTAATAATGCAATAATCTAAACCCAAGAAGGAAGGCCTATCAACAAGTAGTATATAGGTGGGAAAAAACTAGTCAAAACACACCAAAATAGCCAATAGATATAAGGTTGGGAGGGATAAGGATCTAAAGTTCAAATATGCTGGAAAGTGATGCAGAAAACAACAAAAAATCAGAGGAAAGATTGATGTGAATGAGGTGGCGAAAGGCTATCTCCTGGAGTGAAACAGAGTGGACCGTAGAGGAAAAACCAAACAAAAAAAAATGAGGTGATTTTTATGGATAAATAGCCAATCTGAGGTGGATCTGAAGGTGAGGTATCAGATCTAAAAAAAGGCTAAACACTATGAAAATTTCAGACAACCTGCAACAACTAAAATTCTTCCACAAAGCGTGGAGGGTAGTAAAGCCCTAGGGGGCTAGGTTGCCACTTCTTTGAGTAAAAAATAACAAGTACAAGTCCAAAACGAGTGGAGATGGAGGCTAGACAACCTTGAATAGAGGCCAACACAAACCGAGAAAATTTTTAGAAAAAATCCCGCAAAATGTTCAGGTCGCAGTTTCTGACCTGTTTTTAGCCGAGGTTGTAGTTTTTGGGCTGAAAAGTGCGTCCTGAAGCTCCAGGTCATAGGTTTAGGGCCAAAAAGTGTGAATTTTAGTTCTAAAACTCTCTGCGGCAGATTCCAGTAAAAGTGTCGTCTCAGCTCCAGCTGATTTCTGTCACTTGCGCAATAGGTCCAAAAACACACGGAAGTTAGAATTTTTTTTGTTTTAGGGTTTTATAGGTTAAAAAAACATCAAGAAAAGAAAAAAAGAGGCTAAAGAGAAATCCTATGGTTTGAAGCAGCTGGATATGCAAGGATAAAAAAAAAAAAATAGTGGCCGTAATCGTAAACCCATGTGGAGTCGCTAGTTGTTAGTATGAATCTTAATTGCAAGTGTACGAAAAAAGACCACTTTAGTTGTGCATAAAAAAAAACACCTAACAGCAAAAGATGGTTGCCCATATCTTCAGATCTGCAATTAGTTGATCAATATAAATGCTGCAAAAATCTAGATCTATGCATCAAAAGACATTAAGCAGTAAACAAAAATGAGATTTACTCCATGCATCCAATAGACAAGACAAGAATATGTTGAATGCATTTTATATTAAGGGCACCTGGGAGGAAAACATATAAGGATGTTACCATTTCTCCTCAATGGGATGGGTTCTTGTAAGTCCTCAACACTTCAGATCTAAAATTCCTCTCTCTTGATGGTGTAGAAAACCCAGACAAAGAGTGGAACTCAAAGGGAGTTCACAAGAAAATAGAGGTAGAATATGACAATGATGTGTTGGAAATATTGTCATTGATGGCAATGGAGGCAGCAAGGACAGAGACAGACAAAGAAGGAAGCAGATGCAAAGATAGGAAAAAACAGCAGTAGGTAATATGTACAACGAAGGCAGAGATAGAGGTCGAGTGGCAGTAGCAGCTAAGGCAGAGGCAGAGGCAACGAATATAGAGGCAGAGCTGTTATCAGAGGCAGAGGCAGAGGCAGAACCGTTATCACAACAGTAGAGGTAGAGGTCGAGCGACAGAAGTAGTGAAGGCAGAGGTAGAGGCAGAGCCGTTATTCCGAGAATCACTACCCAGTTGGTAGAAATTCTAAACATAAATTCTAAGAACTGTAACCCAGGCGGAAGGATACATATATATAAATAAATTCCGAGAATCTCTTAACCTGCTGGAGGATACTCTAAAGATGAAAAATAAAACTTATATATATATATATATATATGCAGCGCCTTATACACAAAGGTTCAAAGCATATATATATAAATTTGTAATGGAGTGCTCTAATGGACGAAGAACCAAAGGTATCAAAGCCTTATATGGTGGGACCCTTTCCCAATCGCATCGGAGATTATAAGGGCAGCAGAACATATAAATAGAAAATTGCGATTGCAATGAAGCCCAGACCCGATGGGTTTATAAAACATAATGGATATGTGTTAGAACATGCAACCAAAGAATTGCGATTGTGATGAAGCCTGGATCATATAAACAAAGGTTCAAAGCATAAATATATATATTTATAAGTGGAGCACTTTATGATAACCAAAGTACCACAAGGTGGGACGAAATCGCATCGGAGAAAAACAAAGCAGCGAAACATTGAAACAGGAAGTTGTGATTGTGATTGGGAAAGCCGGATGCGATAGTCGTATAAACTTCGTCATATAAAATATGGTTCGGTCTGCACATTGATTACATCGAAGAAAAATTGGCAGCAGATCACTTGCAACTAAAATTCTATTTGCATGTTCTCGTTAAATGCAAATAGAATTTGTGATTGCGATTAATCGCATTGCATCAGAGTAATCGCAATCGAAGTTATGCAAGGCATCGAAACATGCGAATGGAATTTGCGATTGCGATTAATTGCATCGCATCAGAATAAACACAATCGGAGCTTCGGAGCATTGGAATATTGGTACATTCAAATGGAAATTGCGATTGCGATCAATCGCAATAGGAAGAAGTCGAGGAGTAGTGTATATCATCGGAAAGCATGGCAAGTGGGCCCAAATATATGATATTCCATTGATTAAATGGAATCGAACCCTTATACTAATGTTTATAACGCTTGATTCGGGGAATATGGATACACGGTGATATTATTTATATATTGTGCTAAAGTCGAAATTTATAGAAAATGAGGTGCGTGCTGGGCATTCGCCAAAGTAAATTCATGGGTCTTTACTTTTCAATTGGAGAACACACACACACACACACACACACACACACACACACACACACACACATATAAGCATATATCTATGCTGTGTGGGGATATCGCATCGACACGAAGGTTGAGGAGTGGAACATACCAATGAAACTTGCGATTGCGATTAATCACATCGCAACTATCGCAGAAGACTTAATCGCAATCGGAAATTTGTGAAGGCGCTGTTATATATATATATATATATATATAAAGTTGTTGCGATTATATTGAAAAGTGCCACATGGTCTATGGACCCACGGGGCTCGGCTTAAGGTGGAGAGCGATTATTAATATAATAAAATTGCGATGTGTGCAATTATATTGGGCCATAAAACAAAGGTCGTGGTGTATGTATTTTCTGCTTGGGGAACTCACCACATCAACAAGACACTTGCTATATAAAAAGCATTGGAATTTGCCCAGATTTAAAGTTAGCAGTTACATATATATACAAAATGCACTGATATAAAGAGAACAATTACATGTATGTAGCAGTTACACCACAACAGAGGACAGAAGAGCAAACAGAGCTGAAAAGAGATAAAACACAGTCACAGAAAAGACAGACACAGTCAAAGAAAAGACAAATGCACAGCGAACCAAAATACTAAATGAGTTGAGCTGGAGTTCTCATTGTAATTTGATTTTAAATGTTTTAATTGATTTTTATTGTTTGTGATGCATTGGCAAGTCTCTGGTAGAGAAAAAATAACCCACTGTAATGTTAAATTGATACCTACAGTTATATTTATTGAATGAGAAGACAGAAGCCAAAGAGTCATGACTGTTCACTGCAAATTCCTATTGAAATACAAACAGTCTTGTGAGGAACTCTATAAATAATATCAACTGGATATGCATAAGAGAGGTTAGAGAGGGTAAATATAGAGAAGGTAGAGTATAGAAGAGACAGGCAGAGAATATTAAGAAAAGAAAAGCAGAAAGAGAAGCTACATAATAGAGCTGATATCTGAGGTAAATCACCAAACATTCAGTTTGATAAATTGAGGAAGTTGGAGCTTCCCTATCAAGTTGCAGCTTGATAACTGTTAGTTGTAGCTGACTGAGGTTGGAGCCTCCTGTAGGTTGGTGCCTACGGAAAATTGAAGGGAGTTCGTGCTTCCTTGCAAGTTGTAGCTTGCAGAATTGAGGATTGAAGCCTCCTGTAGGTTGGTGCCTGCAGAAAAATAGTGGTGAGAGGGAGTTGGAGCTTGCCTTTGCATCACAACAATAATAAGATGTAGTTTTATCTCTTTATGGGTTTCCACTTATATCTGGTGTCTCTGTGCATGATGTTTATGTGTTTATCTGATTTATATCTTCTGCTTAATACCTGCTGCTCTCATATTAAGTCTATTGTTATATTATATTAACACTTAACGCTCACATTCTAAGATTACTCACATATTAAGTTGGACATGAATTGAAGGTGTAAATAAGTTTTAATGAAAAGTTTTAAAAGTCCATGAATGTGTTAAACTGATTCAACCCCCCCCCCCCCCCCTCTCAGTTTAACTAAGGGTTCAACATGATGGTGGATCAAAGTCAAACCAAAAGTATAGATCCAAAGTGATCTTTAGGCAACACAAAGTGATGAATTAATGGAAAAACCTTCTATTTATAGAAAAATATTGATTTAGTCTAGATATTGGTGCATAATTAAAATATTATTAACCAAATCAAGATCCAAATTTTATGGAATATTTTATTATTTTTGTTGGAGGGAAAAGGAATTTGACTTGGGTCAAATCCCTTTATTTGTAAATAATAAATAAATAAATGATTTATTTATCATTTTAAGGATGTGGTTGAGTAATAATTAAATAAATAATGATTTATTTAACTATTATGAGTGATTTAGTCAAATTTAACAAGGAATATTATTTAAATAAGATTAAAAGAATTATTCCTAGAAAATATTAAGATAAATAATAATTTATTTAATTAATTTTTTGTTTTGGATTAAATATGACTAGGAATATTAATTAAAATTTTGTTTAACTAATTATTCCTTGAGGAAAATAAAAAAAATGTGGATTTATTTAATATTTCCTCATGGGGTTTCCTGTTTAGACCATAAACAACTTAATAAAGGTGTTTTACTAAGTTATTTTTCATAGTGGAAACAAGTTTACTTAGGGTAAAATTGGTCTTACATGGTGTACTTAGGTCCATCTAATAGTAACAGGTTCGATGACCAAAAAATGGTGTAACAACATACTTGAACATCAACTTCGGTGAGATGTTGGCCCTCATTTTTTATCCCTTTTTGTTTATGAAATACATATTATTTTCCATACTATCCACCTATACACCATCATATCCACCTTAATTTGACAGAAAAAATGCATATACAGGTATTTAAATTATGTTTTTCAATTATTAAATTTTTTTGTAAAAATTGAAATTTAAGTGCATTTTTGGACAACATCAGAAATTCCTGCAATGGCCTCATGGTTTGAATATTTGCAGGACACTTGGGCTCAAGCTGGATATATTTCTATAAGGCTTGGGAACTAAGATTAAGTGTACACCTGTTGGTGCAGTCAAACCGAGCTGTAAAAGGCCTGGTTAAAGGCGGTCAAACATGACCTGTCTTTATGGAGGATCCCTCGAAAGTAGGTCAAAATTATGATTTTGTGGGCTTTTCCAGATTTTGATGAATCTGATGGATGAATTCAACTTGATTGGATAATATAAGGATAGTAATGAATACAGGATCTATTTTAGATGAATCTGTTAGATAATTTATCTATTTAAGCTATTGGTGTCCTATGTTTTGATAGTTTGGAAAATCAAAAGACAAGGCAACATCAGAACCAATCTTTAGAGTTACAGGATCTAGTCCTCCTATTCTCAGAGAGGGATCTCTCAAAATTTTGTTTGCAAAGGTTTATCTTGTGTGCTTTGAGTATTGGTTTTAGACTAGTTATTAAGTGCAGGTGTTTATTTGTTTGTTTGTTTGGTTGGAATGATACAACAGAACATGAAAGGCCTAGGAAAGATATATAGGACAGAGAAATATCTGGTTCATTGGGCAATGGAGTCAAGAAAAGGTCATAAAAAACTCATCAATGGATATGGGATATCAAATGGAAAATCTAACTTGGCCACAGGATCCTTTTGTTTTTGGAATGAGATGAACATTAATGATTTGGAAAGAGAGGTTTAATTCTCAACAAATGGAATTCGAAAGCATAATTTGAACAATAAAGAGCTCTTTGATAGACAGGGCTAACCATAAATTCTACAAATCACACCTTTAAGAAAATAATGATTTCAAAACAACTTTTAAAATGAAATCTAAGATTCGGGGAACACCCTATTTCCTCAAAGATTTATTTTAAAGGACTTAGAAACATAAAATATTTACTGATAATTACATTCATAGAAGAGGGAACACCTAAAAAAATCTATGATCATAATTATAACGACCTTTAAGCCAACTGTTTAAGTGAGGACAAAGGGCAAGATCAAAACAGACCTCTTTGATTCACTGTAAGAAAAGAACTTCAAAGGGAGACTTCAATAACAGCTTTTAAGTGGCAGTAGAGAGGTAGGGAGAACCATAAATAATGTTGAAACCAACTGTTCGAAATATTAAGGAAATAAACAAGCATGAAGATTAAAGAGAGAGATTAAAGACTCTAAAATACTTCAGCAGAAGAAAACATGAAACACTGAAGGATGAACAAGTCTAAGGTGCTTCCAAGAGTCATTTCTTAGCCTAATACTTTCTATCCTACTGTAGTAAGAAATTATGGAACATAATGAAAACAGAGGAAAACATAAAACAATTCAGAATACTTCACCAACAGCCAAGCTCATGGATCCAATGATAGAGCCTTCTCAGGAACAAACATGCAACAACATCATCAAGGTTTCCAAGACTTCAGTTTCTTCTTCAACTTCAATGGACTATGTATTTATTTCAGAGAGTTTCAGTATTACAACTGGTGATCAAACAACAACCAACAACCAACCCCTCACTCATCTTCTATAGAAGTATATATAGAAGAATGAGGAGGTGAGATCTGATAAAAGATCTCTAATTACAATTAATACAGACTTAATGGCTTCTTGGCCTTTGGGGGGCTCAACGAAGAAACTTACATGGGTGTACTCTGTATTAAATCTTTTACATAAATATTTAAGCTCGGTGGGAGCTTTTGTTGACCTTTGAGGCTCTATGTGGTGTCGAAGTAACTCTGCAGATGTTTTGTCATTACGTTCCTTGGCAGAATTTACTCTTTGGATATGTTTTGAGACAAATATCTGATCCTCATCAATAAATTCGGCTTCTAATTGAATACTTTGAGGCACATGTGGCATTTCAGTAGTTGGGAGGAATCAATTTGCCTCAGATGTGGCGGTGGAGGCTTTCCTGTTGATAAAAACCCTTAAGATTGTCTTTAAACTACATTTTAATTAGGGATTAGGCTTTTGATAAACATTCTTAGCCGTGATACCCGCAAAATCTGTCTTTTAATCCTCTGTTCTGATAAATTTGGTCTTTGTCACTGATACTCTCTGACTGCGCCCAATTCATGGTTTTTGCTGATGTACAAGGTAGCGCAGGGGCGATATGGCATCAATGCCTGAAGAAACACTGATGAAACATGTTTTTAACACCCTGTGATGATTTTATTTGGTGAATCGAAGGCAGAAAGATCGTCATCCTCTGCCTTTGAATTTTCTTCAAAAATGGTGAGAAAACCATTTAAACCCTGCAAAATATAAACAAATATTAAAAAATCCTACATATATAGGTTTATTGTTGTGGAAGACATGTGGGGGAAGCGTGGCTATTGGATGGCATCATCCAACAGTGAAGATTGATTGGGAGAAGTGATAGAGAAGGTGAAAGATTTGTTTAAATCAAAGTCGTCAATCACGCAGAGATCGACAATCGGGAGTGGAAACAGGAAGTCAAAGTGGGAAAAATTGACTGGGCGATTGAATTAGGGAAGAGTAGATCGACGGTGGATATTTATTGAATGCCATGCCGTACCCGTTTAACTATCGGGCATCTTCAGTGAGCGATAGCCATTGGATGGCCTGCCCCAGATCGGACGGTGTACAACGATATCACGCAGGGTCGACATCTTAACGTTAACGCGCGATGGATGGTGGTTTCATGAACATTGCCCAGGCGATATGTCAACTGATGAGTGGAATCGCTGGCGATTGGGATAAAATCGCTGTCGCCCAAAGGCGGTGCGATGAATACCGTGCGGTTTTTGGGAAGGCGAGTGGAATGTGGGGGCCACTGGGGAGATGGACTCCGCACCGTCGATCTGCAGATCAGATCGACCGTGGAGATCGGCTGAAACTTTGATCGGCAGAAAATTATAATATAACAAAAAATCGGAAAATTAATATAAACAAAGGTTTTTATTAATTTATAACGCGGCTTGGCGCTCGACTGCGGGGCCGTGGGCGCATGGGAAATAATGTGATTGAGGGTTAATGGGAAAAAGGGCTAGGACCCATATATGCCCAAAATGTGCGTTTTTATGGTTTTTCAATGATTTTCAAGGGGTTAGAGAGGTTCAAATAAGGCAAAGAAGGAGTCTTTAAACCTTATAAAAGGGATTTTGATGAAGGGGGAATGGGAAAAACATGAAAATGAAAGATTTTCATGGGAAATAGAGGGATAGAAAATGAGGTTAGCTTTGGAAAAGGGGAAAAGGGAAATGGTGCTTGCAGTAGTATTCTGGATTGGAAATTAGTAGGATTCTGAGTTTGAAAAAGGGGAAAAGCAGTGACGATTATCCAAAGGATATGATATTATCAAAAGACTTTAAGCATCAGAAATTTTAGCAATGAAATTGTTTCTTGAAGGCTATCCAACATCATTTAGCCACCACCTGATATGATAGAATTTATGGGTGGCTAACAGTGTCTCCACGTGGGGATGGTATCTTTTTGAAGGCATCAAGAATTTCAGACTTGCATTCTCTTGGAGGCTGATCAGTTGCCTCCTCCATTGGGTTGCCTTCCTTTTTGTGGATGATATTCTTTTGCTCTGAAAAATATTAGCATTCATGGATCAACAATGGAATTTCATCAATAAAACCCGTCTACCTACCCAATCCTACTGATCTAACATTTTTTCTTCTTTAAAGTGCACTTGGATTGGCAAACTCTTTTTACAACATTTTATTCTTTTGAAAATATAAAACTAATCTAATTCTACTCCTTATTTCTCCCTAAAATTAGATTAAGCAGTTGAGTTCAGATGCTTCTCTACCTATTCTACCATCTGTTGGGATTAAACTGTCCAATAGAATTTTATTCTCTAATTTCTACAACAGAAATTGAAAAGTATTCAAGTTACGATTGGACAGTCTAACTTCATGCTGGTCTATGGCATAAAAGACAAGCTGCACATAGACATTTATTTTGCACAAAATTTAAAACAAAAATGGAAGGCTTGAGATCTGAAATTTGAAAACATTTCCTTCCTCTTTTCTACAACTTTGTTTTGATCTTTGTTTTGAGCTATCTTTGATTTTCTTCTAGTTCATGTTTTAATCTGATTAGAACCAGATTTTTACATCTTTTGACTCAGAATTTGAAACAGATTTGAGTCATTTTCTCTTTGAAACTTTAGGTTCATATTTTGAGCATGTTTGAACCTTTAATTTCTAGTCATAAACTATCTACTGATAAGCCAAGATTAAATAGTTTGGAAAATCGAATTCACTATGCTATCAGCAAAAAATTTAAAGCTAATTAGTCAAGATTAAACTGTTTGACTAACTAGAAATGTGTTTTTTAGGAGTGGCATTTGAGCTTGCACGCTTTTAGATTTGTTTCTCTGTTTTGGTATGGGGCTATACCTTTCTTTTTTTCACCATCTGCCCTCTTTTCTTTCTTTCTTTGTTTTTGTATTTTTTATTTTCATAAATTTGAATGCAATGTTAAGACTATGATATTTACAATGGTAAAATAAAATGATTTAAAACTTATGATTCTTGGCAGAAGTAATGCTTGAGAATTTTTCCATTGACAGAACCTCCATACAGATCTTCTCCATTCAATTCCTTCAAGAAAAATGCATTGTGACCCCTCTCAGCATGAATAATATAGGGCCTTTCCACAAGTTCTCAAATTTTCCATGTTTTCCCTTCTCTTCTTTTCTTGAATCCCACTTAAGAACAACATTTCCAACTTGGAAATTGTTTGCCTTAGTCCTATTATCAAATAACTTCTTCATATTTTCTTGGGCTAACTGTGTTCTTTCACAGACTTCCTCTCTGGTCTGCTAAAAATGGATTTTTTGGTTGATTCTTCTCTGCATATCATTCTCTTCAATCTGCACTTCTTGAAGGAGCTTCATGACTGGCACTCCCAATGAGGTGGGAAAAACTGCATCCATGCCATAAAATAACTGATAGGGGGACATATTTACTAATTTATTTGTAGTTAACCTATCATCCCATAAGGCATGAACCAGTTTATTGTGCCATGTTTTCTGATTTTGGTCCAACAGCTTTTTAATGATATTGATGAGGCTCTTGTTGGAAGATTCATCTAATCCATTTCCTTGGGGATAGTAAGCAGTGGAATGGCCCAAGGTTATGTGGCATTTGTAACAGAAATCAACCATCTTCTTAGATTTAAAAGCAGCAACATTGTTTATTATGATTTTTCTAGGACAACCAAATCTGGATAGGATATTTGTTTCAAGGAACTTGATAATGACAGAGTCATTAGCATTTTTGGAGGGTATGGCTTTTATCCACTTGGTAAAGAAGTCAGTAGCTGTGAGGATCCAGTTATGTTGAGCTGAGAAGGATGGGTGAATGTCCCCAATGAAGTCTAAACCCCATTGTTGAAAAGGTGCCTCAACTCTGATAGGATGTAAGGGTAAGGGAAGAAGTTTTATTTTGCCATAAAAAATTTGACACTTATGGCAAGACATGCCCAAATTTTGAGTGTCTGGAAAAGGGTAGGGAAAAGGGTAGGCCAATAGTGACCAAATCAAAGAATTGTGTTTGTTGTGGCCTTCCAGTAGAGGTGTCCTCCACATTCTCCATCATGCAATTAATGCATGATTTTTCCTGCATCATCTTCAAGTAAACATTTAAGCAAAAGTCCAACAACATTTTTCCAATATAATACTCCATCTAATATGCAAAAACTCAAAGCTTTTTGTTTCAAAATTCTAGCTTTAGTTTTAGACAGAGAAGGAGGGGCGTTTAAATATAAAAGCACATAAACAATGTCAGCATACCAAGGAGATTTTAGAAAAGTTTCTTCAATAAAAGGAGCAGTGGATTCTTCTATCTCTTCCAACACATCTACCATATTTATGTCAAGTGCTTGGAAGTTAAACTCAGCCATAAGTTTTGCTAATCCTTTCCCTTTAACTAGTTTTGTGGGCCTCATTTCTAAGTCATATTCAAGAATAGTTGCAATCCATTTTCCCCTTTTACCATCAGGGTATTGACTTAGAATGTCCTTGAAAATAGTATGTGGAACAAAAGAAATTATGTGAGAGTGTAAAATATAGATCCTAAATTCTTTTAATGCTTTCACTAATGCTAAGGCTTGCTTCTCCATGATGTTATATTTGAGAGGCTCATCTCTTAAAGCCCTACTAAAGAAAGATATTGGTTGTTCTTGCCCCAAATCATTCTTTTGTAGCAAAACTGTAGCTATTGTATGTTCAGATGCAAAGGAAAATATGTAAAAGTCTTTGGTGAAATCTGGACTAATCAGGACTGGTGTTTGAGTAAGCGCTTGTTTGACCAATTCGAATGATTGTTTAGCTGGTAAAGTCCATTTTACACCAACATCTTTCTTAAGCATGTTTGTAATGTTTTTTAATAGCTCAGCAAGATTAGGAATAAACCTCCTCAGGAAATTAATCTTTCCAATGAAAGATTGCAATTCTTTGAGGCTCCTTGGATGGATGATCTGCAATATGCCATATATCCTTGTAGGGTCTATTTTGATTCCCTCTTCTGAAATTATATGTCCAAGAAGTTTAACTTCTTGGAGACCAAAGAGTGTCTTCTTGGGATTCAATGACAAGCCAAATTTTCTACACTTCTCAACAACTTCTCTTAAGTGATTCAAATGTTCTTCATCAGTTTTTGAAAAGACATTTATGTCATCAAGGTAAATAATTATGAAATAGCCAATATCTTTAGAAAAGGCTATGTCCATGGCCCTTTGGAAGGTGGCCCCTGCGTTCATTAATCCTAAAGGAATTTTGACATACATAAAGGTGCCCCAAGGTGTGGTAAAAGAAGTTTTGATTTGATCACTTGGGAGCACTAACACCTGGTTGTAACCTGAGAACCCATCTAAGAGGGATATCCTTTTTGACCCAACTACCCTTTGAAGTATATGGTCCATCTTGGGTAAGGGGTAGTTGTCTTTTAAAGAAGCTCTGTTTAAATTCCTGATTTCCCCTATTTTCTTTCTAACAAAAACCAAGTTTGATACCGACTCAGAATATCTAATTGGTACAATGATCCCAGCAGCATGCATTTTTTCAATTTATGCCTTAATTTAGGGAGTAAAAGGGGGTTTATTCTCCTTATTTTTTGTTTAAAAGGATTTTGATTTTCCTTCAAAGGAATTTTATGCTGGATGATGCTGGTATCATATGATTTTAGGTCTTTGTATCCCCAAGCAAAAACATCTTTAAACTCTTTGAACAACTCTATGTACTGCAATTTTATGTGAGCTGGGAGAGTGCTGGATAGATTCATCATCTTGGGTTCTGTTAGACTGCCTATGTTATGTTCTTCTACATTTGTTTCCACAGGCTCCATTCTTGGTTCTTTGGCTACATCGTTAAAGTCAAAAAGGTGTTCTAAAGGTGCTAGACCTCTTGAAATTTTATCATTTTTGCATTGTAAAACTTCCAAGTCTTCTTGGTCTACATTGTCAATTACCTCTTCTTCAAAAGGATTCCAATAATGATTTATATCAGCAGTATATGTCATTTCAGCTTCTGGGATTTTTTCAATATACAAACAATTTTATTTATGGATGGTTTCTGATATTGGTATGCTGAAATCATTTTCCGATTTCAAGAAATCATCTATGTGTTTGTCCGAATAAAACACTTGGCAGTGATCTTCATTTTCAAGCAGAGCAGGCCTATGTTTTACCTTCACACTGAGTTTTTCATTTATTTCAGGTATCTGGCAATTGATGGCATTGAAAGCGAGTTCATTTTCTAGATGATTCAATTCTCTTGGAATGAAAATAAGTTCATACTTTTCAAAGGTTTTTAATAGATCAAGGGCAACATTTCGATATTCCAAAAGTCTTGGATTTTTAGCTGGGTATTCTCCTTCGATTTTTCTTATGATAAGTTTAGAATCTCCTAAGATTTATATCTTCTGGGATTCTAACTGTTTAAGCAGTTGTAAGCCTAGGAGAAGTGTTTCGTACTCAGCAATATTGTTAGTCCATGGGAAATTGAATTTGTATGAAAAAAATTGTTTTGTATTTTGAATCCACACACCTGCTCCTGCATTTGTTTTATTACAATATCCATTAAAATTTAGGGTCCAAAGTATGTCATTCCTATTTTTATTTTCTTGTTGCTGTTGATTTGTAATGTTTTGAATTTGATTGAAGGGAAGATTTGATTGTTCAGGTGAACTGGTTGGGTCCATGTTTTCTTTATCTTGTTGAGTAATTTCATCTTCGTTACATAAGATAAAGGAATCTAAACTTGATTGAATAGAATAGATTGGAGAGTTTTTTGGTTTTTCTATGTTGCTCACCGTGTACTTCATGTGGGATTCCCTGTATAGTCTTCTGTTTTGGTTAAAAATGGGGATGGTGGCATAAGACATGTCCATTTGAAGGCTCCCCTGAAGTTTGGCTCCCCAAGATATTGATAAGAGCATGCCATACTTAGGGTGAATGTCAGCTACAACTATATCTATGACCAAACTCTTGGCAGGGATTTGGGATAATTTAACACATAAATCTTTGATTAAACCAAACATTTGACTCTGCTTGAGTCAAAGGAATACAAGTCTTTCTATGGTTTAGTAATTTATATGCAGAAGGTTTCCATCACTACCTTGGGCATTAGATTGTGCGAAGCTCCTGAGTCTAACATGGCATTATGTAAAATTTTCTCATGTATGTTCAAGCTAACATAGAAGGGAGGGATAGCCCCTTCTTGGTATTTTCCTTCAACTTCTAAAACAAACAACAATTCAGGTTTGTCATCTGTCAATTTTAAGTTGTCAGTATCACTTCCTAGGTTTAAAGCTTTCAAAACTTGGTTTCTGTACACTTATTGGGTTACTAGTTCAGCTAGGGGAATGGTAATTTTTATCTTAGCAATCTCTCTCTCAAGGCTGAAAGGAATAATTGACTTGTTTGTATTTACATCTGTTTTTTCAATTGAATTCTTCTCAGCAACTTTGATTCGCTGAACCTTGTTTGGACTGGTAATTGGGACAGTTTTATTAGGACCACTAGCTAAAGTGCTAGGGGTACTCTGTTCAACCTTTGGCTGGACACCTTTATCTTTGTTTAAGTTTGGTTTCTTGGTCAAAATTTTGGTTTTCTCTACTGTATTTTTGGGCTGAGTTTCGGTGTTTTTCTTGACAGCAGTGCTAGTGTTCTTATCTTTTGAATTACCTATGCTTCCCTTGCTCCTAAGATCATACTGTTTGTGTACTTCCATGATTGAATTTTCAAAACCTAATCTATAGTCATCAGAATCTTCATAGGTGTTTGTATTTTGATCATAAGAGAAGAAATATTTCTCTTCCTCAGTGAGGAAAACATCATCCCCACTGTCTGATCCAATCAAGTTTACATGAGATTATTCCAACCTTTCCAACTCCCTATCTTCTTCATATTGATCTACATAGTTCTGTTGAAAGGGAGGTCTAATCTATTGGTCACTTTCTTTTTGCTTATCTTGATTGTTGTCCCTTCTATAATTTTGATTTCTATTTCTGTTTTGGGAGTTTTTCTGAGGTTGTGTTCTCTCAAGTATGCTCATCCTTTTCATGATCTCTTCCAACATCTGTTCTATTTTTGAGCTAGATGTGGAGGGTGTACTGTCATATTTATAAGTTACCCTCTTCTTTTATCTTAACCTATTTATTTTCTCAATTATGTTTGCTTCTACACTCATAGCTCCTTTCTGCATGTCTTCTAAGGTTAAGTAATCCCTCTCCCTTAACTGATACATCATGTCAACATCAAGGCCTTCGAGATATCTTACTAAGGCCATGCCTTGAGGAGGTTTCATGTGAGGTGGAAGAGCATTGTAAATGCTATTAAACCTAGTGGAGTAGTCAGGAATACTCTCTCCTTGATTTCTTTTGAGGCTGCTATATTCTTCTAGTATTTGGAGAGGATTCTTTTTGAGTTCCCATTTGTTGATAAATGTTTGATGTAAGGCAGGGAGATCATTTATGCTATTAGGAGGTAAGTTTTTGAACCATTTATTTACATATCCTCCTAAAATTTGGGCGAAGATCCTCATCTTCACAGTTTCTTCTTCTATTTCCATGTAATCAAATTCATCTTCCATCCTATCTACGTGATGCTGGGCTATTGTAGACTCTTTTCCAGTGAAATGAGGGATTCTAGATTGGTAATCATTTGGTAAGGGAAGCAGAGGTTGTGGTAACACTAATGGGGCATACCATGTTTCCATGGTTGGAAATAAGGGTGGATTTACAAGAGGTGGATTTACAGTAGTGAAAGTGGGCTGAACAGGAGTGTTTTGCACAGTGGTAGTATGAATTGGAGTGGAAGAAAAACTTGGGCCAGCAAACTGATTTTGAGTAGACTTGTTATGAAAAAGGCTAAAGTGATAAAGAAGCTAGGGATCAGGAGGAGTGGAAGGTGAGGCTTCTCTACTGAAGCTTTGTAGCAAATCTACAATATCAAGGTCAATCTAGTTTAAGTCACCTTGAGATTTGGTTCTAAAGATGTTCTTTGTATGATGTAAATCAAAGTGTGAATCCTCTAAGACCACAAGGTTTCCAGGGACGAAATTTGTTCTTAAGAGGCTCCTATTAGCAACTAAATTTCGAGAGTTAGAAGTTTGTCACAAAATTCTCTTAGGATTGTCAACGATTAAAGGAGGATTTGGGTTTGGATGGGATCTAGTATTGATCCTATGTGAAGCCATACTTCTTTTCAAAAATGAGAGAGGTGGGGGTTTTAGGGACTGTTTTTGGAAGCTTCACCTCTCATGATGTTTTGTCTAAAATGGGACTAGGCTTCTAAACTTTCTTCAAGGCTGGTTAAGACAGTCTTAAAGAGATTTGGGAACCTAGATGAGTAATAGGCCTACTAGGGCTAGTGGAGTCGCCAGGTGGAAACTTTTAGTTTTTTATGAAGGTAAGATATTGGATGGTTCCACCACCATGCTTATTATGAAGCCAAACTGAAATATTTTTGGGTTTTTCTGATTTTCTTGATTTTATAGGTTATGAGAGTGTCCTAAATCTGACTTAACACTTAGCTAGGGTGTCAAAACATACAGAGTTCACTCTTATGGCTTGGTAACTGAATCCTTCAAGGTTGGATAAGACTTTATAAGAATCCTAAGGGTTACTTAGTTTTTCACTGATTCAATTAAGTCCTATCATGATTACCATTGCTTGGTAGTGCTTGAAGAAAGTTACTTATGTTATACTGGGACTAAAAATTTTGAAGAAAAGTCTTCAAACCATTATATTGTCAGTACATCCCACCGTTATCACCATTATGTTGGTGTCCCGTGTTTTGATAGTTTTGAAAATCAAAAGACAAGGCAACATCAGAAGCAATCTTTAGAGTTACAGGATCTAGTCCTCCTATTCTCAGAGAGGGATCTCTCAAAATTTTGTTTGTAAAGGTTTATCTTGTGTGCTTTGAGTATTGGTTTTAGACTAGTTATTAAGTGCAGATGTTTGTTTTTTTGTTTGTTTGTTTGGAATGATACAACAGACCATGAAAGATCTATGAAAGATATATAGGACAGAGAAATATCTGGTTCATTGGGAAATGGAGTCAAGAAAAGGTCATAACAAACTCATCAGTGGATATGGGATATCAAAGGGAAAATCTAACTTGGCCACAGGATCTTTTTGTTTTTGGAATGAGATGAACATTCATGATTTGGAAAGAGAGGTTTAATTCTCAACAAAGGGAATTTGAAAGCATAATTTGAAAAAAACAGTTCTTTGATAAACAGGGCTAACCATAAATTCTACAAATCACACCTTTAAGCAAATAATGATTTCAAAACAAATTTTAAAATGAAATCTAAGATTCGGGGAACACCCTATTTCCTCTAAGATTTATTTTAAAGGACTTAGAAACATAAAATATTTACTGATAATTACAGTCATAGAAGAGGGGACACCTAAAAACATCTATGATCATAATTATAACGACCTTTAAGCCAACTGTTTAAGTGAGGACAAAGGGAAAGATCAAAACATACCTCTTTGATTCACTGTAAGCAAAGAACTTCAAAGGGAGACTTCAATAACAGTTTTTAAGTGGCAGTAGAGAAGCAGGGATAACCATAAATCATGCTGAAACCAACTGTTCGAACTATTAAGGAAATAAAAAAGCATGAAGATTAAAGAGAGAGATTAAAGACTCTAAAATACTTCAGTAGAAGAAAACATGAAACAATGAAGGATGAACATGTCTAAGGTGCTTCCAAGAGTCATTTCTTAGCCTAATACTTTCTATACTACTGTAGTAAGAAATTATGGAACATAATGAAAACAGAGGAAAACATAAAAAAGTTCAGAATACTTCACCAACAGCCAAGCTCATGGATCCAATGATAGAGCCTTCTCAGGAACAAACATGCAACAACATCATCAAGGTTTCCAAGACTTCAGTTTCTTCTTCAACTTCAATGGACTATGTATTTATTT
This sequence comes from Pinus albicaulis, assembly GCA_034641835.2. Lineage (NCBI taxonomy): Eukaryota > Viridiplantae > Streptophyta > Pinopsida > Pinales > Pinaceae > Pinus > Pinus albicaulis. The sequence goes on from CM076579.1 coordinate 222,755,590, forward strand.
CAGATAGTTTCAGTATTACAACTGGTGATCAAAAAACAACCAACAACCAACAACCAACAACCAAACCCTCACTCATCTTCTACAGAAGTATATATAGGAAAATGAGGAGGTGAGATCTGATAAAAGATCTCTAATTACAATTAATACAGACTTAATGGCTTCTTGGCCTTTGGGGGGCTCAATGAAGAAACTTACATGGGTGTACTCTATATTAAATGTTTTACATAAATATTTAAGCTCAGTGGGAGCTTTTGTTGACCTTTGAGGCTCTGTGTGGCGTCGAAGTAACTCTGCAGATGTTTTGTCATTAATTTCCTTGGAAGAATTTACTCTTTGGTTGCGTTTTGAGACAAATATTTGATCCTGATCAATAAATTCGGCTTCAGATTGAATACTTTGAGGCACAGGTGGCATTTTAGCAGCTGGGAGGAATCAATTTGCCTCAGATGTGGTGGCGGAGGCTTTCCTATTGATAAAAACCTTAAGATTGTCTTTAAACTATATTTTAATTGGGGATTAGGCTTTTGATAAACATTCTTAGCCGTGATCCCCGCAAAATTTGTCTTTTAATCCTCTGTTATGATAAATTTGGTCTTTGTCACTGATACTCTCTGACTGCACCTGATTCATGGTTTCTGCTGATGTACAGGGTGGTGCAGGGGCGATATGGCATCAATGCCTGAAGAAACACTCATGAAACGTGTTTTTAACACCCTGTGATGATTTTCTTTGGTGAATCGAAGGCAGGAAGATTGTCATCCTTTGCCTTCAAATTTTCTTCAAAAATGGCAAGAAAAACATTTAAACCCTACAAAATACAAACAAATATTAAAAAATCTTGCATATATAGGTTTATTGCTACGGAGGACGTGTGGCGGAAGTGTGGCCATTGCATGGCATCATCCAACGGTTAGGATTGATCAGGAGAAGTGATAGAGAAGGCAGAAGATTTGTTTAAATCAGAGCCGTCGATCACGCAGAGATCGAAGGTCGAGAGTGGCCACGAGAATTCAAAGTGGGAAAAGTTTACTGGGTGATCGAATCAGGGCGATGGAATATGGGCCATCAATCTGCAGATCATATCGATGGTGGAGATTTATTGAATGTCGCGCCGTAGCCCATTAAACTGTCGGGCATCTTCGGTGAGCGATAGTAGTTGGATGGCCCGCCCCAGATCGGAAAGTGTACAACGACATCGCGTGGGGTCCACATCCAAACATTAACACATGATGGATGGTGGTTTCATGAATAGTGCCCGGGCCACACATCAACCGATGAGTGGAATCGCTGGCGATCGGGAAAAAACCGTCGTCGCCCAAAGGTGGTGCGATGAATACCACGCAGTTTTTCGAAAGGTGAGTGGAATGTGGGGTCCATTGGGGAGACGGACTCTGCACTATCGATCTGCCTATCAGATCTACGGTGGAGATCGGCTAAAACCTTGACCGGTGGAAAATTATAATATAACAAAAAATCGGAAAATTAATATAAACAGAGGTTTTTATTAATTTATAACGCGGCTTGGCGCCCGACTGCGGGGCCATGGGCACATGGGAATTAATGTGACTGAGGGTTAATGGGAAAAAGGGCTAGGGCCCATATATGCCAAAAATGTGGGTTTTCATGGTTTTTCAATGATTTTCAAAGGGTTAGAGAGGTTCAGATAAGGCAAAGAAGGAGTCTTTAAACCTTATAAAAGGGATTTTGATGAAGGGGGAATGGGAAAAACATGAAAATGAGGGATTTTCATGGGAAATAAAGGGACAGAAAATAAGGTTAGATTTGGAAAAGGGGAAAATGGAAATGGTGCTTGCAGTAGTATTCTGGCTTGGAAATCAGCAGGATTCTGAGTTTGAAAAAGGGGAAAAGCAGTGACGATTATCCAAAGGATATGATATTATCAAAATAATTTAAGCATCGGAACTTTTAGTAATGAAATTGTTTCTTGAAGGCTATCCAACATCATTTAGCCACCACCTGATATGACAGAATTTATGGGTGGCTAACATAAGCCTCAAACTTTGAAGGCATTGATATGTAGAATTTGTATGACTTAACATTATTATTTCTGAAACTTTGGAGACATCATTGAAGATTTGTTTTATAATATTTTCTGATATTGTATGTTGGTTGATTGATTGAAGTTTTAAGTAGCTAAAAACACCTTCAGGGTGCGAGGCAAGGGTGGAGGCCCCCCACATCGAGCTAAGTGCACTTCCTAGTTTATTTGTAGTTGCAATTTCTGTATTAGTTTTCTTATGATTAACTTGTTTCTACTAATTATTTATGAATATTGATGAATCTAACGATAATTCTTATTTTTCATATGAAATGAAAAACAAATGTCTAAGTTAAACATTCTTTCTATCTAATTAAGATCTTCAGTTAGAATTCATATTTTCATAATTTTACACGATTTTTTGAATTCCTGTTTCTAACAATAGAATTACTGATAAGTGAATATATGATGAAGGACAACCAGGATCTCTTCATTGAAAATCCTATTCAATTATTTCTTCATGTATCTTAATCTATTGTTCAATTAGTATTTTTTTATTTCTAATTCATAAGGTAATCTTGTTAGATAAGGACAAACAAATCTCTTAAGTTAAGAGATTCTTCTGCTTTTGATTGCACACTTGAATTTAGAAACTGTTTAAGTTAGATTTATATTTGTAATATGCATTTCCCTAATCATTGATAAACCATATTATAAATTTATCATAACTGAAACCCAAATAATTTGGGGATGCTTCTAAGTTCCACTAGCCCAGATTGATACTAAATACTTGCATTATTTTACACAGTAAATTGACCCAACACTTGTATCAATATATATGAATGTATGCAGGAACTATTTGATTTTATTACGTCAGAACTAGATGTTTTTGTGTAAAGTGAAGGTGATGGTTTCCAGACTCCTTCAAAAGTAGAAAGGGAGCTTGGGTTTACTTTCTATTTTCCAATGAAGCAGTTGTCCATTTCTTCAGGCATACTAATTAAATGGACAAAAGGATTTCAAATAGAATACACAATGATTTTTACCCCTTAATCCTTGAATCAATGGTTCATACTAAGTTTTCTTGACTTTTAATTGTTTTGATTTTCTTTATTAGGAAGAAAGAAACTTGGTGCACATGCATGAACATGCACAGGGAAATATTTTTCACCTCTAATATATGATATTACATGACTAATATTAAAATTCTTCTTGGATCATTAATTAACATGATGCCTATATTTTTTCCTAGAGTGTGCATTGAACATGCCTCAAGAAAGTCTAAAAGTGTTTTTCATATATACTCTCTAGATAAATCTGAAGCATGATTTTTTTTCTTTTGTTTCTTCTCCTTTTTAATAAAGAATGACTGATATTGACATTATATAGCATATTGTTTCAAGTACAACTATTAATAAACACCATGTTGCATAGATAATTACAATTGAGAAAGAATTGCGTCTTGTTTCCACTCATCACACTTCACTTCGGGATAATGAACAAGACTCTTCCTACTTCATCAATGACAAGGAAAGAGTTTTGTTAACTAATATAATGAGAGTGCTGAGAGATAGAATGGAAATAATAACTACTTAAATATACCACAACCTAGCAAAGGATAACAAATTGAAATCACAAAAGGTTTTTTTCATCACTTTAATAAACTTGATTTAAGAATGGTAGAAGATTATACTAAACCATAAGATTATAACAACGACCTTGAAATTGGGAAGAAACATCATGAGAGTAAAGCTGCAACATTGGGTTTGAGACTGATGGCTAAATTTTCAAAGATTTGTGCCAACTGCACTTCATCAAGACTATGATGGAAAGACCCATTCCCAGTTCTTGCCATCTTCTCCAAAATTGCAACATTGGGATCTGTTCCATACATGATTGTATGAAATGTTACACATGGTTCTAGGTTCTTCAGTCTCTTCACAAAATTAACATGATCGTTTCCATCATTATTTCCACCATCAATCATAAATATAATTGTTGGCTTATTCATATCCATATTAGGATTATTAGAACCCCGATAAATTACTTCTTTTGCCAGTTGAAGACTAGAGGAATAATTTTTTCCAAATCCTGCAACATATTGAAGAAGCCTATCCACTATATATTCCTTCATCTCTTGTATTTCTAGAGCAAGTATTGTTGTATCCTAAAATAGAACCACATATAAATAATCATCACTATTAGTTCTAAGACGAGTAGAAATGAATCGAACAATACCCTCATAAACACAACACAACCTACAATTGTGTTTAGGCATAAATTTGGCCATGGTTGGTTTTATATCTAGACTGGACATTGAACAAGACTTTTCAATAATAAAAACCACATGATGTGGTATGTTATTTGAATGGTTGTAGACAAAAACATGACCACCTATAGTTATGTGGCTAGTAGATAATTCCATTGAGGCACTTCTTTTCATTATGCCATAATTTCTTTGTGCAGTAATACTTTGTGGAATTGCCATTAGTATCATTATGCTCCTTAGACCTGAAAAAATGATTACATAAAGAAAAATATTTTTTATCCTCATCAGTAAAATGATCTTCAAACCACATTTGCTTCCAGTAAGCCTCATGGGTAAGTTCATCTTTTGGCACATCCTCATTAAGGCCATATTTTCTTGTCTCATGTCGAGCGCCATCATACATAGGCCTTGTGAAATTCCCATACATAGGACATTGAATAAGATGAATGTGGCCCCAACCTTGGGCTTTACAATGAATGTTACACATCTCTTCCACACCAGATTCCCACCAAGTATATTTCCTACCCTGGATATCAAATTATTCATGTTTTGAAGAATAAACGAGATTCGTCATGCTCACATGTACTGTATGATGTAAACCAGAATAATTTATTGGTTTTCAACAAAAATATCCATAAGATTGACATCTTACTTTACAATAATGCACTACATCTAGATTTATTTTGTGCATATGCTCACCATCAATAGGTAGAATGGCAATGCAACAATCCTTCCGTAGACAATTTCATTCAGGAACCTCTTCTGCCCTAAAATATCAAGTTCAATCATTCTTTGGTTTCTTCTCTCTTTTTAATAAAATAACATTGAAGCAGTGGATATTTAGACAGTTTTATGAGAAGGAAAGGGTTTGGTTAACTAATATAGCAAGAGTGCTAAGAGCTAGAATGGAAATAATAACTGCTTAACCAAGCTACAACCTAGCAAAGGATAAAAAATTGAACTCACGAAAGGTTCTGCACATTAATTTAATAATTTGTTTTTAAGAATGGCAGAAGATTATACTAAACCTTAAGTTTATAATGATGACCTTGAAATTGGGAAGAAACATCATTAGAGTAAAGTTGCAACATTGGGTTTGATACTAGTGGCTAAATTTTCAAAGCTTCATGCCAATTTCACTTCATCAAGACTATGCTAGAAAGACTCATTCCCAGTTCCTACCATCTTCTCCAAAATTGCAACTGTAGGATTAGTTCCATACATTATTGTATGAAATTCCACCCATGGTTCTAGATTCTTTAGTCTCTTCACAAAATGAATAGGATATTTTCCATCATTATTTCCACAGTCACTCATAAATATAATTTTTGGCTTCTTCGTATCAATATTAGGATTATACGAACCCAAATTAATTAATTCTTCTGCCAGTTTGAGACCAGAAGAATAATTGGTTCCCCCTCCTGCAACATATTGAAGAATCTTGTCCACTATATCTTCATTCATCTCTTGCATTTCTATAGAAATTTTGTTGTATCGCCAAACATAACCACATATAAAGAATCCTCGCAAGTATTCCTAAGCTGAGTAGCAATGAATTGACAAATACCCTCATAGACACAACCCAACCTACAATTGTGTTTAGGCATAAATTTGGCCATGGTTGGTTTTATATTCGGATTGGACATTGAACCTGTCAATAACAAAAGCCACATGATGTGGTATGTTCTTTGAATCGTTGCAGACAAAAACATGACCATTTGTAGTTATGTGGCCAGTAGAGAATGCCATTGAGGAACTTATTTTCATTGGAACATGTCCTAATTTCTTTGTGCAGTAAGCCTTTGTGGAACTACCATCAATATGATTATGATCCTCAGACCTACAAATATGATTACATACAGAAAAATCTGTCTTATCCTCATCAGTACAAGGATCTTCAAACCACATTTGCTTCCAATAAGTCTCATCGGTAAGTTCATATTTTGGCACATCCTCATCAGGGCAATATTTTCTTGTTTCATGTCAAGAGCCATCATACATAGGCCTTCTGAAATTATCACACATAGGATAGTGAATCATATGAATGTGGCCCCAACCTTGGGCTTTATAATGCATGTTACACATATATGCCACACCAGATTCCCCCCAAGTATATTTCCTACCATGGATATCAAATTCTTCATGTTTTGAAGAAAAAATGGCATTCCTCATGTTCCCATCAACCATATTATGTAAACCAAAATTATTTATTTGTTTTGACAAAAATATCCATAAGATTTTCATATTACCTTACAATAATGCACTACATCTAGTTTTAGTGTGTGCATATTCTCACCATCATGGTATCTTTTAAAAGGTGGAATGGCAATGCAAAAATCTTCCACAAACCATTTTTTTCAGGAACATATTCTGCCCTAAAATGTCAATATCAGTAATTCTTTGGTTTCTTCTCTCTTTTTAATAAAATAACATTGAAGCAGTGGATATTTAGACAATTTTATGATGTCCTCTTTTAATTCTTCACATTTATTTTTCAAATAAACAAAGTGAGTGCTTTATTGTCACTAGAAATAGGAAAATATGTAGTTTGTTTTGGTTAAAGTCTCTAGCATTCCATACTTCTCATGAGACTTTACCTGAAGCCACATAGGAATTTGTAAGTAGTGCTCCAAATATGATATGTTTCCATGTGGCACATATTGCTCGGAAGAAGTCTTTAGGGGAAAAATGGTTGAGAAGTACAACCATATATTATATTTGCAAATCTTCAAATTTGTGTAAGGGGGGATATCTATAATTTTTCTACACTTTCACCGGAGGTTTAAAATCACTTTGATGCATGTATATAGAAGATTGTCTCGAATCAAAATTTTAATGAGATTAGTAATTAGTCTATTTTGTAGTAATTTGGAGCACATCAGATCTTGGTTTAGGATGATTCAAAAAGTTTGGGTTATTCCTCTCGAGTCTTGGGATGTTTTGGGAACATTTTATTAGTTAATGAATAGCTCATTCCTTGTAATTATATACTTTTCAAAGTTAGTAAGTTATATTTGACAAATGGAAATGCAATGTCAGTCATTTTCAAACCTCGTTGACCTTCTTGATTACGTTTTTAGTGTGGAGGCAGGTATATTTTCTTGCATGCACAATTTGACTTGTAACCATTAGGTACATATTGAGTAAATTAATGCATAGACCAAACCATAAAACACACAGAAGTTTGCATTTGAAATGCAGGCAGGATGTTCAACGAATGAAAAATTAGGTAATTGACTTAAAGAAGCAACATTTGCTCAGAATTGAACCTATATATGGCCAAATGTATGTTGATGATGTTAGTGGGCCATTATGATGAAAAAATATTTTTATGGTTGATTTTAACATCTGATATACACATTTTTCTAGGGTGATATTTGCTTATAAAAGTTGAATTGATCATGGAAATCAAGCATCATGTCAATTGTAGGAAAGGGGATTAATATTACATCTTCAGTAAGAGTTGCCATTGTACTTAACAAATTCACTGTATTGTGAGGGAATGATATGTAGTGAAGTTTTTTTTTCTATAGTTGAGTGATTTATTTTTTGGTATCCTAAAGTAGGTATACTGGGCTATGTTCCACCAATTTCCTGGGACAGAGGAGGCTGATAGTGGGGAAATTCACATGTAGGATTTGTTGGAGCGCTCCAAAAATATAGGGAAATTCATGGAGGACATGGGGATGTCGGGATAATTAGCATATGAGTCCCCATCTCTAAATTTATAAAAATAAAAATAATGATGATAAAATCCCAACAATAACAATTCATCGCATGAAAATTAATCATTGTAGCATCCCAGTTGAAATGATACAATCCTTCCAATCCTAAAATATTGAATTTGAATTCTGAATGGGATGAGAAATTATTCTTTTTCCATATGAATTCTGATGAGGTTGGAACCACTCTTAAGCATCTTGAAACAATTAATGGTAGTGTTAAAAATTTAAGTAAAATGATATAAAATGTAAGATAAAGGAAACAAAATATAAAAAGTAAGATAACGAAGAATGTTGGAGAGCGTGGGAAGCAAGGCCTAGCTACCATCTCAGGGGATGTGTTCCCATGGAACAATTATACTAGGTTAAGACATGAAAACTACACGTTTTGTAAGTAACACATAATCCCGTGAGTAGTTTGTCTTCTAGCAAAAATAGTATGGGACTAAAGAGCCTTAAAGTTGAGTGGTACAAAGAAAGTTTTAGTGGAATTATGCAGAATTGACAGTTATGTTGACTTATTCATTGATGTGAATGAGCCAAATTTAGAGCTTCAGGCAATATAAGCTACATATGAAACCATACAATTGTAAATGTTCTAGAAATTATGACTTTCTATTAACATATGGAACCAACATTGTTTGATTTGACACTTACTAGAGAATCAAGTTTATAAACTAATAAAATTTGATGTGAAAAACAAAGGTGAGTTGTGTGCAATTAGGTAAGTAAGCCAGTTTATAAAGAGAAGAGTTGTAATTCTTCTATATTTGGTGACTTTCTGTATGCTGATAGAATCATTTTTTTCTTCATGCCTTGAAACAATCAGTTTAAATCACCTAAGCCTATGCAAAACACAATTGAATTATACTCCCTCTGTGTCAATATATTTTATGTTGGGAAAATATAAATGAAAAGAGAAGAATAAGGGGAATCATGAATTCTAGGCAATAGTCTAGTTGTAATGTGGAAATAATCTAATAACTAATTTTTTGTCATATTTGTTTATTTGTTTGTTTGAATGGTATTTTGGAAGAAACTAATTAAATTAGGGCTTTGACATTGGATTTTAGGACATTAAAGAAATTTTTCTTTTTTCGGGTTAATAATTAATATAAAGGGATTAAATAAGAAAAAACATAACATTGATACAGTGCTCCTCAATGTAAATACCAATAACAAAAGAGATAAGCTAGAAAAGTTGCATTTTCAAGTTATATGAAGATGCCTTTTTCACATCTAGTATTCCTCCTTGGGTCCTGCAATAGGGTACGCGGGAAATTTTGAGGTTATTCAGAAGATAAAATTTAGTTAATGTTAATTAAAAGGTAATTTAGTATGTGTGTGAGGCTTCTCATTGTAACATTGAGCTATTTGAAAGGTGAGTTTTATAATTGTGATAGGATCATAGGACACTTAATGTAGAAAAGATAAATAATTTTTTAGTTTGAAAGGAGGCATCTGGTGGACAAATTTCATAAAACACTAATTGCGGTAGTTTTCATGGGTTGCAACATAGTGATTATAACTTTTAGATGTGAAGAATGAAGGTGGTGAAAATTCAATGGGAACTAATTACCACCATATATCACTGATTCAGTGAGTGTGTCATTGAGACCCTTAGGCATACTCCATGAAGCCAATAGATATTTTGAGTGAGAACTAATTTGCGAACACATTTGTAGAAATTGTGAAGTTTACTCTGCTGGTTTCCATGTTGCCTCCAGGTGACTGCAACTAGTCATGTACATCCAACAAACACTAAAGTTGTAGTTGAAAATATTTGTGTAGGAAGTTGGTTTTGTTCCTTAATCTATATTAAGTCATTTGGAGTGTGATCTTTTTGAATTGGTAATTTATAAGTTTGCGAGCACATTTTTTAAAAAACTTGCAGTTTGAAGTCACAATATCTATGAAATATGGTACTTATATAAAATTACTTCATATATTTTGTTGTATCTATGGTTGATTATCAATAATCCCTTTGTCTGCTGTGAAGTATAGTAATTTCATGAGAAATTTGGTGAATATTATCTAACACGTCATTAACAACTTTCTGTAACCTTTAATTTTTTAAAGTATCTTTTGAGTAGTTATGCTAATGGAATCACACCCATTAGAAAAGAAACCAATAATTGATTTGCATGGGTGTATTTTATGAGGAATTTCAGTGGGAAAGTGAAAATTCTAAACAATTTAGAGTAATCAATCATTGAATATATGTATGATATATTTGAAAATGTCTGGATCTGATTATTAATAACATAGTCAGTATTTTACATATTTGAAAAGATATTGGGCTTTTCTCATAGTAACCAATATCTCAAAAAGAGTTTAATATGCGATTTGTAGCTTTGGTATTCCTAATATAACTTCTCTTTTCATTGGTATAATTGATATGTAAGAAATTGATATTGCATGATAAAAATTTTAAGAGCCACACAATTATCATTCCAGTTGTTTTCTTGCATACTTTTATCATTCCGAAATTTCCCAAGAGTTGGTATTTGCGTTAAAAAGAAATATCAGAGGTAACTGTCGTCCACTTTCGGAGATTAGGATCTAGCTTTCCTAATGCTTAGAGAGTGATCTCTTAATGATTTAAATTTGTTGTTTTAATCATTTTTAGGCTAGTTATGTATGCTTGTTTGGTTTGGTTTTGATTTTTTGGTGGAATTACTGATTTAGATGGATAGGTGCCTTTCCATTTTCCATTGGGCTATGGAGCCAATATACCATGAAAGCAGAACATGATCAAATTATAAAGAGAGTGTTACAAGGCAGGACAACTGAGAAAAATCAGATCTCAAGACTGAATTTAAAGTGGTTTTCAATTGGGATCAATGAGCAGTTAAGGATTCCTTAAACTAGATAATGAAGGAAGGTGAAGGAGGTCAGTCGGGATCAGAGGGAAATTAAGAATCCTTTAAACCAGATATTAGAAGAAAACACAAAAATATATAACAGTTCAAAACAAAGTGTATTTAAACAAATTCTACAATAAAATTCTGGTTATAACATTTGGAAAACATGAAAGTTTATGGAATACTTGAGAAAAGAACATGAACAATTGAAATATACTTCACTGAAATAGCTCAACACATGAATCGTGTAAATAAATGTCTTTATTACTTTTCCTATTTGTCAACTGGAAATTGTACGATAACCCTTAATATAGTAGATCAATCAACTATAGAAATATTAAAAAATCCACACTCAATACTTTGAAATAATGAATTATTTATACAAAACTTTACAAAAAATATCCTGTCAACTAACTAGGATTTATTTAAGGAAATAAGATATCTTCAAGCAAGAAGATAGTGACACCTAGTAACTAATTGAAATCTGTCCCTGTTTTATTAGATTTTTGTTTACTATTTGTTTCTTTCACATAGTCTGCTTCTTTCATTTGTCTTCTCATTCACGTTTTCTTTGTTTTATCTGTCTTTCTTTCATTTGTCATTCGTCTGTTTGCTCTTTAACCTGTTTTCTCTTTAACTTATCATAGTAAATCACATCATTTTTCCCAGGTTTCTTCATTTTGAAGTTTAATATTCATCATCCTTTGGTAAATCTCATTTTCCTTTGTGTATTTGGAAACATGGGATTATTCACAGAAAGGTGATTTGCCTCATGTTGGAGGTAAAAGAAATTTTATAATCTTTGAAGGAGTACTTTTCTTGTGGGAAATCCCTTCATTGTTGAACTGTTGGAAGTCTATTTAACTACTTCCCTGATCTTCTTATCATAATCTTCATGCCTCATTAGTTTATCATTGATTACCAAAGGATTAGGCAGAACTTTCTCCCTTAATACATCAAATTTGTTGATAAACCTGTTCACTACAAGTTCCATTGTTTGACATTTTTCTTCAAGTTGTATCATCAGATTTCTCTTGGAAATCACTTTCTCCACCTCTAATATAGTTTATGTTCCGTCTGATATTCCGAGCTCCTCTAATTCCTATTTATTTTTAGAATTCGGGAATTTTATTATCTCAGAAGCCTCCTTTGGTTTCTTTCCAAGGTTGTCTTTGACCTTTTGAATTGCATCACTAGCCTCCTTTATCAATTCCTTCTGCTCAAATATAGCCTGTATAGAAGGCTGAATATCATTAAATGATTTAATGATATTGGCCCACAACTATTGTTTTGCTTCGGCTTAAGGCTCTTTTAGTGATAACTCCTTTTCTAATTTATGGATTCTTTCAGTTAATCTGTTGACCTTTTGTACTTTTTCCTAATGCATTACTTCTGCCAATTTCTTGCCATCTTCTAAATTCTTCACTGGTTCTTTCAGCTTATTGATTTCAGTATTTTGAATTGACATATCCTTCATTTCCTTGATCAATTTTCTAGCCTCATTAGTGGGATGGGTTGTTGGGATAGCTAATGTTATTTCTAGAATGGATGTTGATATTCGAGTTGTTGTATGCAATGGGGCTAATGTAGAATCTATAGGAATAACAGTAATAGGAACTTCTTCCATGTTGGATTGCGTTTCCTGCACTAGTTTTTCCATTTCTATTTCCATTTCTTTCAGTTTAGTTGTCAACTGAATGATGAGATTCATAATTTCGTCTTTTTTATTTTCATTTTCCAAAACCTCTTTGTTTTGTGGATGCTTTGTATTTAGTAAATTTAGCTATTTATTCAGTGCAAATATGTCTTCATTCTTCTTCTTTATTATTTCTTCTACTGCCTTGATATTTTTTGGATCATAGACAGTTTCCATTACCAAATCTTCAAGTGACTTTCTCCTATTATCCTTTGCTTGTGATGAAGCTTTCTCTAGCTTTAACTGTGTCTTCATATTTTCTAGAGAATTATGTAACTTCTGAACACTTAAATATTTGTATGTCATGACGGAATAAATCATTTCTCTTGCCTTTTTGTGAAACTCAATCTGGTCAATTGGATGTAAATCCTTGGCAGCAACTTCAAATGTTGTTCTAATATAATCTTCTGATGTTTTTGGGGCCTGCACCTTTGGATGTAGAAATTTCATATTGATCTTCCTGTTTTGAGGCTATAAGCTGAAAGCAACCTAATATGATCACTAGGAGTTTTATTCCACTATTCTGCATATGTGACAACCTTCAATGCTTCATTTCTTATTTTAATCTCTTTGTATTTTTCCATGATATCCTTTTCTTTTTCAACTGGTTCGCTAGATGATGAAGCCTCTGCACTGTGTTGTTTTTGAATAATTTTTTCACTGGAAGTTGATGGCTAATGTGTTTCTTCTAAAACTATTGGAGGTGCATCATCTCTGACAACAATATGTCTCAATGATTTCAAATGTATCAACTATCTCTTCCTACTCTATCACTGGATTTATCTTGGTCTTTTTTCTATACATAAGCTTGAGTTTTGTATCAAAAGTAATTTTTGTAGAATAACATCCTTCCTCTATTTCCCTCTTTGAATTTCCATCTTGTGGGGCTAGAATAAGCAGGATGACACTAGTATCAACATGTTCCTCTACCTCTTGTAAAGTATTTTTCAACCACTCTGACTGGTTGGAATACTTTTCAATTTCAATTTTTGACTCATGAATGAAAGGGATCAATTTGAACTTAACTCTCAATTTACTTAGGACACCGAAGGGGAATATTTCCATTTGAAACTACTACTGAACTTAAATTATTGTAAACATTTGTCTACTTGATGTCCAACATTTTTGTTGTTACACATAAAAGGCCTTAGCTAGTTTTTAATCTTGAATTGAGTCTTCTTCTTAGCTAAAAGGAAATTGACTTCATCTGAATTCAAGATTTGTCTAATGTATTCTAATGCAAATATGCTCATTGGGAGGTATTTGGGAAGCCATTAGGGGAATTTTGAGGTCTAAAATGGGCCTCCTAAAAGAAATGTACACCCAAAATAAACTTTATAAGAACCAATAGGATTCAAGATGATGATGTCAACCATGGGGGATGTTTCACCTTTTTTTAAGTAAAAGGGTAAAAATATTATAAAATAATAAAACTACTTCTTCAACTTGTATTTTAAACTTATCTCCCAAATTTTTTACTCAAATTTCGAGCGAGAGTACTCGTTGGATGCAAAATTTAATTCCTCATCTAAGGAGTACCCATGTTGCATACTTTCGATGGACCTTGCTATGTGAAAAATGATAAATACATTAAAAATGCAATTGCAATCACGTTTTTCATGTATTTCTCATTTTTCATATAGTAGGGTCCATCGAAATCATGCAACATGGGTACTCCTTTGATGGGGAATTAAATTTTTCATCCAACGAGTACTCCCACTCGAAAATTTAGTAAAAACGTTGGGAGATAAGTTGAAAATACGAGTTGAAAAGGTAGTTTTTCTTTTTTTCCCTCTAAAATTTGATGAGGTAATCAAATATTATTTTATTATTTCCACTATTATTTTATAATTTCCTTAGGAGGACCATTTTAGACCTGAAAATTCCCCTAATGTTGAATGGAGTAATTTGGCTTCCATACACTCTGATTTCTATATCATTTTGGTATAAATACAAGTCTCATGTTTTACTCTGATCTGACAATTGTAGAACCTTATTTATCTCTTCCATAATTCTAGGCTAAATGATAATGCTTATAATATTAACAACTGGATAAACAAAATAATCAACAAAGTATTTGGAGTTGAATTCAATGGAATACTTTCTGATCAAGGATTTCCAAAAGACAACAGATTGGGGATTACCCTCTGTATCCAGTTTTTGGAGGTTAACTGCAAACCTTTCTGATTGAAAATATAAAAAAATATAAAACAAAAATGACGAGTACTTGAATACTCCGTCCTTTGGCAGTTTGACTAGCTGTTCATGGATGGCATCTGCCATGTATTGGGAAAAGTTGAAGGTTGTAGCTGGAGGCTGACCTGGGAAAAATATGGATAGGAAACCAAGAATGGATGCATCTACATGTTCATCAATGAAATATCCTAAAACACATAACAGCACAGTAACAATTTTCTTGGTTCTCTCTGAAAACATGGAAGATGAGTATGGAGGATTTTGTTTAGGGGTTTATATTGATGGAGGGAGGAAAGTTTGGAAGATTTGGAATCTTTTAGGAAAGTCCAGCTTCAAGTAGAGTTAAATAAGGGTTTCAATGGATAATGGAACTTCATCAGGTTGTGGTTGAATTTGTAGTATCTAATTGATAGCTTGAGCAATGATAGTGAATAGGATTTCTTTGTTTGGGGTCACTAAAGCTCTTTCATTGGGTAAATAGCTTATTTGGCATAATCTGATGACTTTTGGGAAATGATAGGTCTATGGCGATATGTCTTTGGGAAAATTTGAATCCCATAGATGGATATCATCTGCTTGGTAAACAAATTCATGGTGGCTCAGCAGTGGAGCTCAAAAAAGTTGGAATCAGTTACATTATCATTGATTTTGAAGTCTTTATTGGCCAAAGATGTGTGTTCAATATCTAAAACTAGTGGTTGAAGAGGAAGTTTAGGTATGAATGGTTATGTGGAATGAATAGTGCTAGATACTATAGATGAGGTGGTACTAAATAAAGTTGTATTTATAGTTTCTGAAGGTTTTGTAGAATGCTTAGGGGTAGTAGCAGTTAGGGCAGCTAGTTCAAATGACTGTTGAAAATAGGCTTCATCTATATCTTTAATCAAAATTGAGGTCAAAATATCATGTTTATCAAAAGTGTCTAGAACCTGTTGATCTAAGTCAAGTTTTATAGTTTCCTTCTTTGCTTCAATAAATTGAATAAAATTAGGGTCTATTGCAATATCATAGATTGAATTTTCAGATTTGGATCTAAATAAATAATTCTCAAATGATAGATCGAATTGAATATCATGTATGCTTGAAACTCTTTAGAAAGTGAATTAGCTTTGACTAACTGACTACTATTTCCTAGACTTTCTACTTTTTTAGGTTTTCTTAAAATTCTGTCAACATCATAAAAAATTGTAGCCGGTTGTGGATCAAGATGAGCCTTATTATAGTATGTTCTTTTAGAAGCTATAATTTTAACTTTCAATGATAATTTTTAGCAACCCTTTAAAACCTGAAGGTGAAAAAATGAGGAAAAGTGTTTCCTTTAATATTTATTTAACTAGGGACTCATTTCCCCAGTATGATCTCCAATATGTTATCACTTTCAAATTTACCAAGAGTTGTTATGTGTGTTAAAAAGAAATATCAGAGGTAACTATCATCCAATTTTGGAGATTAGGATCTAGCCTTCCTAATGCTCAGAGAGGGCTCTCTCTTAATGATTTAACTTTGTTGTTTTAATAAATTTTAGGCTAGTTATGTATGCTTTGGGGGGCCATCAATCTGTTTAATTATTGAGTTAAAAATTTTACTTGATGGTTTCAGGCACTTAGGATTACCTGGAAAATTAAATTTTTGGTCTTTGAAGGGGTTCTCGTAGCTGCGAGCTTCAATTCTAGTTCGACAATGGATCTTTTGGTATTTTCGCAATCAGACAAAAATAAGGAAATAACGGTAAAGGGCTGGGATTTATTACTTTTGAACTTTGGTTTATTGCAATGGCACAGGGTTTTATTATTTCGAATAACAGTGGTTTCATCGCATTGCAAAAGGCGGTCTAGCAGATTATCGCACAAAAAAATGTGGTTAGGGCTTTTTAGGATAAGGGGGTGCGATAAACTATGGGAGTGCCGCGTGGAAACAGGGTGGGTGTATGAAACCACCCATTTCACAACCCCCCCTTGGCTTTAAACATTTGACTATCAGGGTATGGAAAATGGCTTGTGGGTCATTAGATCTGATAGCGGTGATTAGGTGGATGGTAAGAGTGGCGAGTTTTCAAAGAGGTGGGGTCGAGAACTTATTTATGCATAGGGGTTCAAGGATAGCAGGGAGGTTTATGAAATATATAAACTATAGGTTGTAGGTTAAAATAATCAGAAAATGTATTAAATTAGAAGGGTTAATTTAAAAGGGATCGAGTATATATATATGCAGAGGGTTAGTAAAATGAAATGGGTTTATGGAACAATGGGGAAATATATTAACGAGGGGTTAATATGATATAATGTTGGGAAATATATTAAGCAGGGGATTAATATGATATACTGTTGGGAAATATATTAAGCGGGGGATTAATATGATATAATGTTGGGAAATATATTAAGTGGGGGATTTTAAAACTAAAGGGAAAATGGGACCCGCGTAGATATTTTTGCGCTTTAAAACTTTGGATAAGTGGGTTTTTGTTGTTTTATTGGAAAGGTGGATTTAGTCAAGGGGGAGGTGTTTTAGTGTGGAAAAAGGATCTAGGATAGGGGGAAAGGGATATTGTCAAAGGGAAAGGGATTTTACAAGGGGAAATGAGTTTAGATAAGGGAAATTAATTCCGAAGAAAGGAAGGGGGGTTTTTAGCAAGGGGAAATGTTAGAAAGACATTAGTGATAAGAGATAAACCAAATGATGCTTTCCATAACTGGTGAAAGTATCCTACCTACCCTTTATTTATCCTAACATTTTTTATTTCCTTTATTGGGTGCATTTGAGAATGTTGACCTTTTTATTTTTTTTTGATAAGAAAATAACTTATTTCTAACCTTATATCTTCCAATGGCTCAGATTAAACTTATGAGCTTATTTTATTCTCTACCTAGCTACTGATCTGCCAATATTAAATGGTTTGGTAAGAATTTTTTTCACTAACTATCATGACATGAAATTTAAAAGCATGAATAATCCAGATTAAACTGTATGATCATCATGAATTGTGGCATTTTGGACAAGTTGAACACAATTTTATTTGCATAAGTAAAATAAACTAAGAGTAGCGGCATTTGAATGTGCAACACTTTCAAAATTTATTTTTGTTTCTTTTTGTGGGGTTCATACTTTATATCTATTTTTGATCTTTCTTTCTTTTGGTCCTTTGATTATTCTTTTAGGACATACCCTCTTTTCATTTTTTATTATGGGAAAACATTTGCAGAAAGAAAATGTATGTACAATATTATAATACTTAACATAGTCAATTCAAAATTATGATCCCTATTATTATAGGAACCTAAAACTTACATCTATTCCGAATAATATAATTTTAGGGCTTATCTCATAGTTTATTATTTGCAGTTGTAGTCTTAAAATTATCCATCTTTATTATTCCAGAGCTTGACAGAGCTAAAAAAATAAATTGACTCGAGCTCAATGGCATCATGGTGTTGTGAATGGAAAATTTCTATAATATTTGTCTCTTGCAAATATGTTAGAGTTTTCAAAGAGAACTACATCATAGTGTTGTGAACAGAAAATTTTCATAGCAGCATTGAGCAAATATTTTGGAATTTTGATTTTGTTTTTCAATTTTGACATGATTTAAAGGGATGCAAGGATTATAAGTTTGTAACAAAAAAAATGTCCTAAAATTTTACTGTTGGTTTGTTCGTAGAGTATTCTAAGGCTTGTATTTGATTTGGCAATTTTAGGTTAACGATATTGTTGGAACACTTGTTGGAACAGACTATTATGATGAAGATGCGATGCCTGCAGTAATTATTGGTACAAGAACAAATGCATGCTATGTAGAACGAGAAGATGCAATAACGAAATGCCCACTTGCAAAATTTGGTAGCATGGTAACCTTTCACCTTTTTCTCTTCATTTTCCCCCTGTATAATCTTGCTAAGGATACTTCTCTTGTTGAATATATCAATGAGTATTTATTTTTCACCTTTAATTAATATTATGGAGTTTGAGCTGTAAGAAATATTTGGAATTGACATTGTTGATTAGGTAATCAACATGGAATGGAGAAATTTTTGGTCCAGTCATCTGACACAGACTCGTTATGACGATTATTTATATGCATATAGCTTGAATCCAGGCGATCAGGAAAATTCCTAATTTCTAGCATGAAACTTTTCATTTCTCAACTTTGAAGGTTTATTGAGTACCTGACTTATAGTTTGAAGTCCAATTCTAATGGTTCTTTGTAGTTTTCTTCAGGGTTTTGACAAAATGGTTTCGAGAATGTATCTTGGTGACATTGTGAGAAAGGTGATTCTTAGGATAGTAGGAAGTCAAATATTTTTTGGAGATGTTACCCCTTCAAGCCTCTTTGATCCGTTCATCCTCAAGTTTGTATGCACATATTTTTGTGTGCAATTGTTTCACTACATTGATTAGAGTAATGTTTCATTATATTTTTTCGAAGTCACTAGTTGCACCTCCTAGAAGGAATAGTGGGATGCTTGTCCGATTCCAAAGATGATATATTTTACCACAGGTGAGGAACAAAATGGGAAGGGAATTTTATTTTAAATTTATCCACTTATATTCTAGAGATCCATAAATATAAGAAAAACATTCATAATTTGATATAGACTAGTTGGCTTATTCATATGTGATAATGGGACCAAATAGTAGTTCTTATCTCAAGAAATGCTTATCATACTTGGGCATTCTTGACATCATTGACCCCTA
This sequence comes from Pinus albicaulis, assembly GCA_034641835.2. NCBI lineage: Eukaryota > Viridiplantae > Streptophyta > Pinopsida > Pinales > Pinaceae > Pinus > Pinus albicaulis. Next base: position 222,775,025 of record CM076579.1, read on the forward strand.
GCCCTGGAATTATTCACTTAGCCTTCTAAATTATCTAGTTATATACATGTATATGAAGCTATCCTATTATTGTATACTTTTTAATTCATTTCATTTTATTCTAGACTTAGCTTTGACATTTTCTAAGAGTTTTGTTTGCACTCCCACATTGTATAAGTAATCTACAACTTGATATATTTAGTATGTAACTAAGTTGGCATGATTGTGCCTAATATTTCCTTGAACGTTGAATACTAATTTTATCAAAGTGTTTTACTCTATGGTGAAATTTTCTTTTCTTTTTTATACAGATCATCTGGCCACATAGAAGCTACTATTCCCCAACTGCAGAAAACTTGTTCGAGTTTCTTGATTTTATGGTGAAAAATGGTATTGACAATATTTTTATGTTGAGGTATAAATCATATAAATACTTTTTAGGATACTTTAGTTTATATCCCAATGTTCATCGTCTTTCATGTCTTATACTCTGCATTGTATATTCTTTCCTTTTTAGAAAAGGAACTCAATATTGATGGTAAGAAGCAGGAATTGAAGAAAGTGTAGAACAATAACACTAGAGCAACAAAATGAAAATTAAAGAGAGAGAGAAGAGAACTGGTCTAGTGGTACCTGTAGAGCCAATATCCCACATGTGTTAGTTGCAAAATCATACTAATTAATTTATGTTGATTAATAATAAACACATAAAATAAATCTAAAACTACTAAATTAGTAGTTTATGTTTATTAACGATGAACACAAATAAAATGAATATATGACTAAATTAGTTGCTTATAATGAATTTTAATGAAAGGAAATGAAATTAATATAAACTACTAGAGAATTCATTTATATAATGAATAAGAAACTACCAAAAAAATATAAATGACTACTACAAATGATAAATTTATGATTACAAATGACGACTAAATTTTGCATATATAAGACTATTAGAAGCTAATTTACAGTATCTTATAACATGACCAAAATTTAGCATATATATTTGGTCATTAATTAGTTTAAAACGATGACTAAAATTTGCATATATATGCCTATTAGTAGGTAATTTACAATGTCTTATAACATGACCAAAACTTAGTCATGTTTCTTTGGTCATTAATTGGTTTCAAACGATGACTAAATTTTGCATTTATATGACTATTAGTGGCTAATTTATAGTATCTCATAACACGACCAATATTTTGGTCATATTTCTTTGTTCATTAATTGGTTTTCTCAGGTGATCATTTAGTAATATATTATGTTGTATATTTGGTCATTAATTGTGGAAATTAATGACTAAATATACTACTAGACAACAAATTTGAGACAACCAATTAATGACTAAGCTAAAAACGACTAAAAGTTGGGCATGTTATAAGATACTTTAAATTAGCTATTGTTGGTCACTGATCGAAAAATAGTTGTTTATATGGAAATTTTAGTCATTTTTTTCGTAACTAATTAGCCATTTCGTACTAGTGCTAAGTTATAATTAGGTCTCCATTAGAATAATTAATATTTTGAATAACTTAGGTTCTGAGTGGAATTTATCCAAACAATTTCTGGGTCTTGGAGATCTCATGTGTTCTATTCCCTCCATAAATTTTGGAGCTAGAGAACATCTGATGCCATCCATAATCGCAACACTCATTCTCAGCAAGGAATATGCTCTAGAAACACTTCACTCCAGAAGTGTTACTATGATACATGGTATCAGTCCTCTGTGCTGATGATGCTTGGCTTGCTGCTCCTTACCCACTCTGTTGTTGCCTTTTGTACTACTGCCCATGACTCTACCATATTCAATGCCTCATCTATATTGCAACTCCTTCTCAAATGTTGCATCATGCTTCCATAGCACTTACAATACTTATTGTTTCACTGCAACTTAGTTGCTGAGAAGTAAGCAACTGAAGGAAATCACCCAAAATACTGACACACAAAGTCAATTTGGCGGCATCTCAATACTAAAGCACCCTATGTTTCTGCTATGTGCTAACACTTTGAAGCTTTGTGTTGTAAGTTTCTCTACACTACTTAAGCACTGCCTCTTCAACTCTTAGATCCCATCAGCATCTACACTACTACTGCCGCTCCTCTACGCTGCTCTAGTCTTCAACATCCCAACCCTGCCATAGTACCTCCACGATCCTCTACTCCAACTAACTCCAGCCATCCTACTATTGTCTTTAAGGGCTCCCATATCTTGTATGTGATCCGAGAGTTTCAACACCTCAAGGATCATACCCCTTTCCATCTACAGTTCATGAGAACTATAGATCAATGTCGCCCCACCTCTTCTCTTGAGGTACATGAGCACTCATGGAAACATCATCATAACTGCCACTATCCCATTTGGCTGCCATAACCTTGGAATATGAATCTTCCTTGCCCTTCTTCTTTTGAGGAAAATAATTGGAAAAGTGTCCAAATTTGCCACATTTGAAGCACTAGACCTTTGAGAGGCCCTTCCTCTTCTTTCCTTTCTACTTCATTTATCCCTTCGATGCAAGAGCTGCATCTTCCTCTTCCTCTTTCTTTATATTGGCTCCTCCGCTATTGTTGCCCCTCTTGGTTATTCTCCTTATTTATTTCCGACGAAGTATTTCCCACATGTCCTCCCAGTTTGGAAGTTGTGCTCTGCCCAAAATACTTTACAAAAAGGTCTCCTAATCATCGGTGACTACATTCATGGTAGTCCTCACCAAGATACTATCATCAAGATTTGACCCCATTCCAACTAGATGATCTTGAATAACCTTCAATATAAAGAGGAAAGGATCAATATCCTCTCCGTTATGCATCGCAAATAGTTGCATCTGATTCTCCAGAAGTATCTTCCTCTAGATGGAGCTGCCTTGATACAACGTTTCTAGTTCTTGCCATATTTCATTTTCCATCCTCTTCTCAGTAATATGTGGGACCACCTGATCCTTCACCCCATCCATGATCAACCGCTTAGCCCACGTCTAATTTTCCTCATAATTCTTTAGAGGGTAAACATTGACCAGAATAGCCACAACCCTCTTGGCATGTTCTGCGATATGATACTCATGAAGGACTGGCAAGATCCTAGCTTTCTAGATGACAAATTTAGACAAACTGTCCAACCTCTCATGATCTCTCAATCCATGTGAAGCCATCTCTACTAAAAAAAATTCAAAGTAGAAAGACTCTTATCTCATCTACTACTACTACTCTCAGCAAGAGAGTGGATTTTGGTTTCTTGGAGATAGAAACCCTATAGAGACTATTCTCCCTTTGACTAGTCATTTCCCTCTCAGAAATCCTCCACCAACTCTGTCGAATCATCCCTCTATGATAACTTCACCGATTGAATCTCAGGTTTCTTCGCTAGAAAATTTGTTGAGGAGTTTTTCTCCATTAATTTGTCAACCCTGCTAGACACTATTCTGCACTAGAGAAAATAATTTCCCACCAACAAATTTGAAGATCAGAAAACTGCACTTCCAGCAACGACAACCAGCACATCGTCACTCCCTACTGGATTGTGTCACCATTTTGGGTCTACGTCAGCTCTGTGTGATATTGAAATACTCTATGTTACCTTTATGGGCCTCTATCATCTCTGCGTGAGCAGAAAAGCTCTACGTCACCCCTGATGGGTTTGCGTTATCCCTCTAGTGCTGAACTACCTTTCTCTGGATCTGTGAGCTTTAGTTGCCCTCCTACAACAAAAAATATTCAGTTCATTTTTGATGGATTTAGCTTGATCTGCAATAGCTCTGATATCATGTGAAAATGTATGAACCTGAGTTACATAAAATATACTGCAATTTTCTGATTTAGTTCTCCTACTTGTTCGACTTAATTAACAAGCTATTTTTTTGAATTAATTTGCAAAGAAATAAAAATAAATACTATTGTAGCCTAGACATACATACAGATCATGTACTAAAGCATAACACATATACTAAAAAGGACACAATATTTTTTGGACAATGTCTCAGGAAAAACCCAATGTGGGAAATCCTGTGCAACAACTCTTAGAGGGTTTGTTTATTATGAAAAATATATAAATACAATAAAGGACACCAATAATGGTTTTCCCAATAGAGAAATCATGAAAAATGTACCTCTATCACTTGGAGACTTAAGAGTGCTTTATTAGATCAATAAGATGATCCACATTCACATTAGAACTGGTTTTTATTCCTACAAAAGAGATTTATGGGTCTCTCTATCCTCTTATTCATCTACCTTAATCAAAAAAGAAAAAATTAATATTCCAAATAGCTGAAAGCTAATTAGGAATATTACAGTCCTCCCCTCCCAAATTTTTCTTGTCCTCAAGAAACTGTAAGGATGTATGTTGTAAAATATCCTCTCCTTCCCTAGTGGCATCCTCATTCGATAAATTTCCCCACTCAATCATATGATCTCCAATCAACCTACCCCTTAGTTGCCCCTCCCAAGTGTCCAAGTTAGCCTTTGGTGATGAAACCATAGGTCTTACATCATAAAGAAGTGGGAGATCGCTGGTGGAAACTACATGTTGTCTAATGCCCTCATTGAGGCATAGGACAAGAAAATTATTAGAGATCTTAGACCCAATGAGGAGCTCCAACCCATCTGCTACTCCTCCAACAAGAAGGATCAGCCTGTGTGGCCCATATAAAAACTCCTTAATCCCCTTCTTCTGTAATATGAATGATATGTATGGATGAAAATGGAGATAGACCAAATTTTCCACCCCAAAATGTCTCTCTTCCCATCCATGATCTATGTAGAACTCCTGCTGATTTGGGGCTGTAGCGATGGTGTCTTAATAGACCAGAATACATTTTGACTCTGTAGGATCCAATATTTGGTTATAAGAATTCTTTCCCCAGCCATTATGACAATAGTGAATAAACATCATCACCATTGGAACCAAAAATATAGATGCACTGATTGCATATAAAATGTAGGGTGGTGACAATAGTTCCCCAACTGAAACCAACGCAGTTCTACTCCTTGCTGCCCTAGAACACACTGAAGTAAGTGGATTCCTAGCCACTTTCTTGCTGCCTCCATCTGCTCATTTTCTTGGGGGTAGTAACTGATGTTTTGTTTAAACTGAGTATATGCCAACAAAGAAAAAATCTTCCCAAAGTCCTTTAGGAAGTGGCCAACCCTATCACTAATTGTGGACCCAAGAAGACCATGAAGTCCAAAGAGAGGCTTGCCCTTTTTTGGAGAAATTAAATGTAAATGAATGGAAAACGAATGAAGATACTTTGTTAGTTGATCAATAATTACAAAGACACAACCCTTACCATGTACTATTGGTAAGCTGGTGATGAGGTCCATAGATGAGCTCTCCCATCTCTCTGCTGGAAAAGTAAGTGGTTGTAACAACTTTGCAGAATGTTTGTTTTCCTCCTCATTGTTCAGGAAAACTACACATTTTTTAATATGTTGGATCACATCCTCCTTGAGACCCTCCCATGAGAATCTCCCCCAAATGGCCTGATATGTCTTGATGAAATCTTGGTGACCAAAAAGGAGTGAATCATGTGCGACATGTAGAAACTTCTCCTTGAGCTTAGAATCTCTAGTCAAGAAGATCTGATCTTGGTAATAGATGGCTCCATCCATCACTCTATACCTCTCATCAGTCACCTCCCCATCAAGCACTTCACATGTGAAGTGGTTCTTGGAATATTCCACCAATAGCTGGGACTCCCAATCTAGATCCATACTCAAAAATAACAGTGTTGCTGGCCTCTATGATAAGGCACTTGTCATACAATTGCTCCCCTCTTTGACATGCTCAATGCCAAAGACACATGTCGGAATACTGTCATCCCACTTTCTCTACCTTCCTTGCAGTTGGTTTTTCTCAAGAGAAGATTGAAGTTTATGGTGGTCAATCTTCACTTGGAAGTTTTTTCTCCTCCAAAACTTCTTGAGTTTGGTCAGTGCATGCACAAGTGACAACAACCCCTTACCATATATTGAAGACTCTTTCCTATGTGGAAGTATATTTTGACTCTGAAAGGCTATATAGTCACCCCTTTTCACGAGTATTGTTCCATCATCCACTCCTGAAGAATTACCTCTCAGCGCAAGAGGCTTGGTGAGAGTTGGTGATATTGATACCGAAAAAATATCCATATATTCCTTCATCCAATCAAAGGCCCTTTGTACTGTGCTGGACTCATCCAAGGTTCCCTCCTTAGCCGGATCTATGAATGGTGTATCTTGTTGTGAGAAATATTTAACCAACTCTCGGTCTGGGGGCCTTCCTAGTGGAATACCTCCAAATAATATAACATCATGGTTTATATTAAGTTTCATATTAGAGTGGACTAATTTTTCCTTTCTTCCACTACACAAATTAGGCTCCATATTATGTGTAGAGGCATCCTAAGGTGGATAAGTGTGCATGCCCTTGATCATCTGATGCTTACCGCTCTTATCTATCCCCTCCATCTGCAAACTCTTCCAATCTGTGGTGACCTTCCCCAATGTAATCAACCACTACACAACCGATATCACATTGGTGTCAAGAATGTCGACCAAAAAGAATTCATTAGTCAAAGTGTATGTCCCCAAGGTTACAGACAATGCCGGGACATACTTCATACATTGCATGGTTCTAGCTCCTGGAACTAAAACAGAGAATCCCTCAAAGACATCAGTGGGTATTGTTCTTCTCTACACTAACTGAGCATAAAAACAATTGTGGGTAGCCATACTGTCAATAAATACAGATACCCACTACCCCTAAACTGCACCTCAGACTCTCAGTTTCAGATACTTGGGTACTCCCTGCAAGGATGTAAGGCCTCCTCCAATTGGATCAAATGCCCCATTCCCACCCACTAGTGGTGGTGGATCCTCCCCTACTATCACAACAATGTTATCTCCCTCTGGCTCCTCTTCCTCCTCCTCCTCACTATCAGAAAATAACTCAATATAGTGTGCCTTTCCTGTGGCACACCGATGCCCTGCTGCCCATGGTTCTTAGCATGTGAAGAAATGCTTTCTCCTACTCAAGACTCTTCGAAAATCATAACTAAGAGGCCCTGTGTTCTGGTTCTCATTCAGAGGAAGAACCTTCACATTTTTCCCCTTTGATTGAAAAATGGGCTTTTGCTAAAATGGAGCTCTTGCCCTTGGTAAAGCATCTTGTAAATCTCTAGCCCTCTCAATAACATCTTGGAGTTTATTAGTTGTTTTAGTGGATTTTACCAAACCATGCAGAGGCTCTACAATCCCATCAATGAACATATAAAAGCTCCTAGTTACAGATAAATCTGGCACCATGACCGAAAGTTTTATAAATTCATAAAGCCTCTAGATTACCTAACTGCTTGATCTTGGCTAGCAAAAGAAAAGGTGCCTTTAGGTCTCTTCGATCAAATATTTCTACTATTTTCCAAGTGAATTCTGCATATGCAGTCACATTGGCATGCCATGATGTATAAAGACCATGAAACCACCAATCATGTGCCTCACCTTTAAGGTGCAATGCTGCTATTTTAATGGCTTCAATCTCCAATACTTGGTTCAACTGAAAATATATGTCTAGTCTCTCCACCCAAGACTTGGTTGTGCACTTGGATGGCCCATCAAAAGTAGGGAGAAAAAATATACCCATAGTGCGTTGCAGATCATTGCTCTGCATATACCCTCCAGTCCTATTGTTGTTATGGGGTCTCCTATTGTCCTTGATATGAAAAAAATCTCGAAATTTCATATTGTATTTAAATATATAAGATTGAGAATCATATTCTAGAAAATAATCTTCAAGAGTCTCTTGTTATTTGGGTCCTTCACCTCCATTTCCTCCTGCTAGGAATGTAGGCATATTGGAGTGTTGGGAAACTTATTGCATTACTACTTTCTCACCCTAGTGATGTGAAGTGTCGGAGCTTTCTCCATGTAGAAACATTATTGGTGTCTCTTTATGTCTCTCCATCGTTATCTCATTGATTTCTTTGGCAATATCTTGCATAGTTTGGAGAAGAAGATCTAGAAAATCCTTTTCATCCATTTCTCTTGATATTGGAGTCTTTCCTTTGTCTTCTTCATTGCTTGTATAATAAAACCTTCTTCTTCTATTGATGTACTGATTCTCCCTTTCTGTGAGAGGCTCTTCTTCTTCTTATGACATAAATGTGATGTCTCACAGTCTAAGCCAAGATTATGCTCTGGTACCACTGTAATATTCCAAATTAGTAAAAACAGGAATACATAACATAAAACTAGAAAATCTAGTAAAATATGAATACATCAATAGGATAATATGATAGAGCCATTTTATTACACATTATAGCAGAAAAATGAGTACAAGCTCTTGATGAAAAATACACTCAAGCTAGGCATAACAAGCCTCAAAGGACCCAATACATAAAAAATGAAGAATTGTCGCGATATAAAATGTCGGAAGGCCATGACTACACATTCCCATAGATAAAAAATGTAGGGTAAAACTAAAAATACATATAACTATTGATATAATTCTTATAAAATTTTGGGATCAGAGATCTGGGCTCTCTAGCACAATTCCAAGACAACCCAGAAGGGGCTTCTGGAAATACACAGTATGAAAAGTGTAGCCCTAGGGATGAGTAATGCAATGAACCTAGATAAATGTTGTGAGGTGGCTGATATGATGTAAAAATGGCTGATACTCCTCCCTATTGATCCTTTGGATGAAGGGTTGCTCCCCTCACTGGAAAACAAACTCACAAACTTGGGCACTATGCTGTCCACTACAACTGCCCTACAAAATAACATAGTTTTTGAAGGATATTGCGCTGATGAAGATGGTTGAAGCTTGAATTGATGGTGGATGGTGGAAATTAATCTCAGGGAACATACCAATAGGTCCTCTAGATGAAGGGCTACTCCCCTCACTAGAAAACAAGCTCACAAACTTACGTACTTGACCCTCCACTACAACTGCCCTAAAAATAAAACAATTCCTAAAGGAGTCTGTGCTGTTGATTATGGTTGAATCTTGGCCTAAAGATAGATGGTTGAAATGAAGCTTAATGAACCTATCCTTATTGGGCACTCAAAGTCCCCCGAGGATGAGGGTGGGATTTCTGGTCGGAAATACCCTTGTGCTAAACAACATAGCAGACTCCACTAAACAGCTGAAGCGTGTAGAAGGTCATAAAGACAAAACATAAATAATATTTAGAATTCCCTCTATGGCTGCTATCCCCTTCCTTATATTTTTTTTTAGCCTCCTCGCCCTTGGTACCAATAATTAAAGACGCTACTCTCATGGAGACTCCCTCCCACTATGACGACATTGTCCTCCAATAACTCTCCACTACCTCCATAACAACATTGTTGATCTGGTCAACCTTTACCCCATCTACATGCTTTAGCCTCCATTCACACCTAAGATTGCTTTATTCGACTAATAAGATTATCGACATTCACATTAGAAGTGGTTTTTGTTCCTACTAAAGAGATTTATGGGTCTCTCTACCCTCTTATTCATCTACCTTAATGACAAAAGAGAAAATTAATATTCCAATGAGCTGAAAGCTAATTAGGAATATTAGAGAGCTAGAGCACATCTTATGCTACCCAAAATATCAAGACTAGTTGGGCAACTTAAAGAACTTTCAAGTATTGGCCTCTTATGGGAACGCCCACATAGGTTCGATTCCTAGGACCCTAAGAAACGATTCAAAGTCGAGAAAGATTAATTTATCTTTAAATCATTTGACAAGAACTATTCCTTCTGAAATCGACCTCTCATTTCTTAGTATCTTCCAAAACTATCTCAGTAATGCCATCTTGTCATATCTCTTAACTGCAGAGAGCTCGGGTGACTATCGATAACCTACAATGGGATCTCCGGTCTGATTTCGTTAGAAATAGGATCGAGGCTAACAAAACTAGAGGAATTACTTATGTTCGACACTAATGTTCAAGGTCAGATTTCAAAATCACAAATGAACCACTCTTGTCTCTCTTGAAGTCGGATCCAAAGATCTCCCTGGAGTTATACCTCAAAAACTGGACAAGCTGGTTCAGCTCAGGATCCTCATAATGTCCACCAACAATTTCATCACTCGAAGAATCTCTATATTTGGAGCCCTTTCCAATTGTATCAAATTATAGGAGCTATATTTATCTGACAATCATCTTAAAGGTAGTCTTACTCCTTCTATCATCCAAATTTATCAGACTTTAACATTCTCTAATGTAGAGAAAAACTCCATTAATGGCACCATACCCCAAGCTATTGGAAATATCTCTACCCTTGCAATATTGTACATGGGTAGAAATTCCTTGTTCAGTTCCATCCTTATTCAATCACATACCTCCTTAATTTGTAAGCTCTTGATATGAACGAAAATAGACTACAATGTAACATTCCCAAAGAATTCCAACAAATCAACCAAACCCTCACATATTTGTATCTCTTTGCTAACAAGCTTTCTCGCCCAATTCCTCAAATCATCAGCACACTACAAAATATCAGAGAGCTCAACTTAAGCATGAACATATTTCATGGTAGGATACCACCACAAATCAGAGAGTGCAAGTATTTGGAGCTTCTTGATCTCTTGTAGAACAAGATCTCTGGCGTCATGCCTTCGGAGGTTGCAAATCTTTAGAACCAACATACTTCTTTTGATCTATCACCCAATGTTTTTACAAAGCCTGTGCCTCTAGAAGTGGGAGGAATGAAGATGGTTTAGCTCATAGATATTTCCAATAACAAGCTATCTGAGCTCATTCCTCCCCAAATGATGCAGTGGGTTGACATGGTGTACCTCATCTCTCTTTCAATTGTCTCACAGGCTCTGTTCCTGCATCGACCAGGGAGAAACAATCACTCGTTTAGGTCATAGATATGTCTCACAACAATACAACAGGGCAGGTTCTTGATTCCATAGCCAAGCACAAAATTTTTTGTATCTTCAATCTCTCCTATAATGATTTATCAGGATCGGTTCCATCTTCGGGTGCATTCAAGAACATGAACAATATGGAATTCATAAGCAACCATGGACTATGTGGCAAATATTTTGGCTTACTAGATTGCTCAATGAACAAGCCTAGTTCTACGAACAAGAAGAAGAGGAGGAAAATATTAAATTAGTAATATTGATTTCGTATGGATTGGGTATCTATGTGGTGTTTTTCACTGGGCTTCTATTTTGGATTTCCAAACAAGCACCATTCAAGACCTTATCCAACCCAACATCGAATCCCATAGACTTGATCTGCCGTTTAAGAATCTAAAGAGAGGAACTCGACAGAGCAACAAAAAATTTCAACCTCAAGAATATACAAGCAGCAGGAGGCTTCAAATCTCTTTATAGGGGAACTTTAGCAAAGGGAAAGACTATTTCCGAGACTCCAGAAAAGTTCTAGGTAGAGTCTTCCTCTCAAATCCCTTCTTCCAGTTGACAGGAATATGAAAATACCACAAATATGACTTTGGAAATGGTCTAGAAGAAGTCCCACAGGTATATAAATAGTTCATATTCAAATTTGAATGTGAATTTTATAAATGTATTTGGAAATTTTCCACCTTATGTGTTTCTATAGCTTAGATTCGGCTTCTAATGTGAAGGTGATACGTGTTACTAAGATAGTTACACTGCCTCCATACAAATTTGTTCTTTTATGTTTTTATGGGACTAATAAGAAGTGTGACTGGGGAACTTATTGTCACTTTTCTCACTTAGAAGAAAAACTTTGGAAGGGTCAACAAGTATTTCCTATTTTTGGTTAGAAATTAGAAACAGTTCATGGTAGTGCAATAAGTTCCAACATTTTTGATGCGGTAAAGAATTATAAAATCAAGTTGTGCATGCATTATGAGAAAAATGGAACCTTCCAAATAGTCTGAAGTGAAAATTTTCCCATGGAAAAAATGACCTTAGGTCATTGTCAACCTCATCAAGTCTTCTATCAGGTGCAAGACTTGGAACTCAACCTTCAACTTCATCTTCTCTAGGATCTTATTATAGTGATGAATTTGATGATGTCAATTCTCTAAAGGTCTTTGTTGGAAGTTTTCCACATTATTTGTTTCTCAATATTATGATGCTTCCATATCTAATACAATTTACGATAGATTTATTAGAACCAAAATGCTAGTTTCTCAATGCATCCATCTTCCTATAAGTCTACTGAAAATATCATTTTATTTTCTTTTGAAGCATGCAATTAAAAGGAGTTTGAAGGGGTATAGATGTGTAACATAATGTGTTTTGTCACAGGAAATGATTGAATTTCTTGTGAATTAATGGAAGGAGAAAGGGAAATATGGAAAAATCAAACTTCCCTACACGTAAGAAGATATAATAGAAATATGCTTGGGTAAACAGTGATAAAGATAATAGTTATATTTTTTTTGAGGAAGATAATAGTTATATTTTTGTTTAGGAGACTATTGTCAAGATGTGCTGCACTCTGTGAATATCACCATTTGTGAAGAATTTACAAAAAATTATTTACATATTTGAATGAACATAGAGTATTCATATCATTATTCGATACAATGTTTATAATGTTATGGTGTAAATAATATATATACGAATGCAAATTTAGCCTTGAAATTCAACCTCAGGAACTATTTTGTCATATTTTGTCATATTTCTTATTTGTTAGATTGATAATTTATGGTTAATCTATCCACTTAATATATTTTTTATTTGAGATTTCTAGGAGTGTTAACTTTTTGTGGTAGGTTTTCTGGATCCATCCCATAAATTTGAATTTTTAAAATGGACGTTTCGAACCTTCAATTGAGGTTCATAATCAGGATGAGAAAAATGTGAGGAAAACAAATCAATTTGGGTTGTGATAAATATGGTTTATGGTTTGGTCAAAGAAGCCAAAAATGATAAATAAGGTGGGAAATATATTTAATTTAATTAAAAGGTTCTTGAAGTGTTTTTAATTATTATATAAATTTTTCATAATAATTTTTTTTAGTATAGATAGTTTTTATATAATTATGACCCCCCCCACACACATATATAGTATAATGGAAAGAGAATTAGGTCTAATTAAATATTTATAAGATGTTAAATTATTTTAGATGAATAAGTAATAATTTAATTAATTAAAAGGAAATATCTTAAGTAATTTTTTTATAATTAATTAATAGTTTGATTTATATGATATTTTATTATAAATTGATTATGTTTACTATCATTAGGTTTTTAATGTTTTTTGATGAATTATATTAGTTAATGTCAATTAGTTTTGGCTAATGCTCCATCCTTCATCCTTGTTTAGGTTTTTAGGATATTTATTAATTTCAATGGCCTCATGGAATTTTTTGAGGAAATAGTGATAAATTTTGGCAAGGATGTGGGTTTTCTCATTGCAGATGTGGTGTTGGGTGTTGATGGAATACTGGGTGAGTGTAGAGGTTTTTGATCGATTTTTTTTTATGTTCATAGAATGTTCAATAATCTGAGTGTTAAAAGAGTAGCCAATCTCCCCAATGTATGAAATTCCACATGAACCGGGAACTAGATAGACTCATTTTTATTCCTTCGGATTAATTGGATCTTTAATAGGATTGAGGCGACTTTGGATGGTGTTTATGGGCTTGAAAGTGGTCATCATGTCATGTTTTTTTAGGATATTGACAATTTTGTCTTTGGTTCCCAGTATATATGGAAGGTTCACTTTTCCAATAAAAGTATCCAAATTTTCTTATCCTTAATAAAAGTCCCTTTGTTTTCTTTATTTAAATATTTGACAGCTTGATGATTTTTATATCCATTTTTTAGGAAAACATTGATTAGATGAGATTTTTCTTTATCTAAGTGTTATTTATCAGATTCAGATTCACGATGTTTAGGATTCCTAATTTTTGGGTGGGATGGTGGTGATAAGATGCATGGAGATAATGTTCAATGTGAGTGTTTTTACGGTAGACTTGGTGAGATATGGACCCATCTGAGTTGCGAGTGACGAGAATGTCGTGGAAGGGTAAGTTTTTATTGGTCTACATTTCCATGGTAAATTTTATTGAAGATGAGAGAATATTTAGATAATTCTTAAAAATTTCTAAAGCTGCCCAACCATGAGACCAAATGATAAAAGTATTATCTACAAATCTTTTCCATAATTTAGGTTTTAGCGGAGCATTTGCGAGGCCTTTGGATTCAAATTTTTCCATGAATAAATTGGCTATGATAGGTGAAGAGCATAACCCATTGAAACTCCATAGGTTTTTTCATATGTTTCATCCATCAAATTGAAAAATATTGATTTGAGGCAAGTCTCAAAAAGTTTTGAAGTGTCCAAATTGGTGATTTTATAGATAGCCTCCATGGCTTCATTGATAGGATTATTGGTGTAGATAGCGGTGACATTAAAGCTAACATAAATGTCATATTTGTCAACATTGATGTTCTTGATTTCATTTATGAAGTGGGCAGAGTCTTTGAAAAAGGAAGTAGTGTTACCCACCAAAGGTTTTAGTTTCTTGGCAAGGTATATGGCTAGATGATACGCGAGACCTCCAATTGGTTTGATCAAAACCCCCTCTTTGTGACTTTTTGGTGCTCCATAAATTGTAGCAATATAAGGACAAGTTTCAATGAGGTTCTTGCTATTTTGAATCTTGCTTTCTTTGATTAAGGTAGTGACATCTTTTGTAATCTTCTTTAGATAGTTTTTATTTAACTTTTTGTAGCATCCACTATTATTTAAATGATATATCATTTTATCATTATAGTCATTTATTTTCATGATGACAGTGGCTCCACCCTTGTCATATTTTAATATTGTAATATTTGGATTGGATTTTAAGGATTTTAGGGCATTCATCTTTGTTGTTGTTAGGGGGTTTAGATTTCTTCAGAATGACTGAGAAATATTGTTTAATTAATTATCTGATATCTTCAGGTATGTTTTTGATGCCATATTCTATGTGACATATTATTTCTTTGACGAGAATTTTTTTAGGAGCTATGGAGAAATTGAAACCTTTTTTAAAAATATTAATAGTTGATTCATATAAGTTTAAGTTAGATAAGTTAATTATCATATTTTATGGGTTAGGTGAAGGAAGCGGTGAAATTTTAATGGGGGGGTGTGTAAGAGTCAAATTGTGATGGGTTAGGTGAAGGAAGGGGAAAAATTTTAATCGGGGGGGTGCGTAAGAGTCAGATTGTGAGAATAATAAGTATTGGAATTTGAATGTTAGAAGGTATGTGACCTGAACCTAATATGTTAGTTTTCCTCTACTAATTACAAGTTCAGAATTATATTTTGTTTGCTTCTTTTTTTCTTATCGTGTTTTAGTTTCCTTTGCGCAAGTGAATGTTAAAACAGGAAATTATCTTATGTTTATGTTGAAATTAATGATAAATAAATAACATAAGTAAGAACTTAACAACAACATAAACATGTACAACAAACCATAAACAGAGCCATCAACACAATTTTTTGATGAAGGAGTTCATCCCTCCTGGGCTACATCTCCTTGGTCCAGCTCCATCACTTGGGCCTCTTGTATTAGCTAAAATTTCTCAAAAGTGTTGTGTGAATTATTAGATTGCTCTTTTTCTATTGTCTTGAGAACATAAAAAACATCTAAAAATGGATAGTATAGACTTCACCTTCTTCCCTTGTGGCCCTAGGCTCCCTTGAACTTCCCTGTATAAAAATGAAATATATAAGTCGTTCTTAGCCACTGAAACTCATGCCATTGTCTCTGGAATGCGAAAATTATCTAAAATTGACTATTCATTTTCAAAAAATGGTCGAAATCCACCTCCATTATGGAAAAAACAAAATTCTTGCAATTTCTCCACTAAAACTCTAAATTTGCTAGTTAGCAATGCTAAAATTAGAAATCTCCCAACTTTGGATTGCCTCTGTAATATCTGCCAGATTAAACTCAACTTAATTAATGGCTAATCATGATTAGCGCCGATTTTTAGTGCTAATGGCGCTCCTAACAATAGGCTTTGAGCATGGTCGTATGGCGGAGGTTGCATGGCGGGAGGGGCTAGCCCGCTCCATGCTCCGTTGGTCTGGCCCACTCCACTCTTCGCTGGTCCCACCGTATGAGGTTCAAATCTATGTCAATCCACAATGTTAAACGATTACATGATGTGGCTTAATGATTTGAAGGATGGATCGTGGGGCAAAGGTCTAGGGTTGAAACTCGACCCTGCCCCCTTAATACACTTTTATCACCATATGTCTTATAATGAACTCTGGCTTATGCATTATACATGAACCTTTGGAATTACATATAACCAACAAAAATTATAATACGTGGATTTGGTTTGAATTAATAGTTAATTAATATTTAAACATTTAATATGGTTTATATATAATATATTATAATATATAAAATATGTTTCAACATATATATCTATATCTCTCTCTCTCTCTCTCTATATATATATATATATATATAATCATCATTAAATAATTAAATTTAAAAAAAAAAAATTTACCTTATAACCCATTAGGAAATTTCATCCACATAGACCAAACTGGTGAATTAGAAAGTGCCACTTGTCATAGCCTCATTGGCAGAAACCTGAAGAATATTCCACAAGATTATTTTTTGCTGACTTGGCTACCATGTCAGCAACCTGTCACAATTTGCAATTTTTTTAGTTGTTTGAGAAAACAGACCACATGCCATAACTTACTCATACGAACTCGGAATTTGATGAAATGAGTTGTGTTTGAATCCTGGCGATGAGCTCTACGTTGTCGTCCTAGTTTTTAGCAATTATGAAATTTTTTATTATTGAGTTAAATAATGAGCACCTAATCATTCCTCCCCACTCGAAGCCTTTTGGACCCCAAAAGCTCTCTTGATTACTAATTATGTGAATGAGGGTACCATTCACTCACCCTTCCATTCTTTATCCAATGAAATTTTCCCAATTTCATCATTTGGAGCTTTTCTTAAAAAGTCAAAATTTTCCTTGATTCTTGCGACCTTATCTTGCTTTCATTGACACCATCATGCTGCAATATTTCTAAATTTGCAGAAAAAAAAAATCTATCTTTGCAAAAACCATCTTCTTCCTACTTTGGTCAAAAATCAAATAAAACTTAGAAACTTTCTCACCTTGCATGCTGTCACCATGGTGATTCTTAGTCGCTCTCACTTTGTAATTGCGTCGACTCTTGACAAAGTTTCTTTGCCATTTCCATGTACCTTTTGGAAACCATAAACGAGAATTCGTGGAACCCATGCATTTTTTTCCAAGATGCTTTGTCACTTTCTCTTTGTCCTTTGCACCCTCTTTTACAAGAATCTTGTTTCCAACACTCCTTAACACTACAGTTGATTGTTGAAATTTTTTTTCACCTTATTTCACAGGAAACCTGTTAACATCTTGAAACAACTCATTACAAGCCTAAGAATCATTATGAAAAGTGTGATTCAATACATCTCTTAGTTTGATCATCAAAAATTTCAAGTTCTGACTTGCATTCACTATCTTCTTCATTTCACTTGCATGCATAAGAGACAAACATATCTTCTTGTTATGTGATCTAATTATGTACTCAATACCATCCTTAAATAAGTGGTTCTTGTTCTCATGGTGATGAAATACAGCTTTCCTATGATATAGATAAGGACTTACCAATACAATACTGGATATTTCAAGCGACATGACATCAAGCTCAATTTCATCAAGAAAGTTTGAGTTAATGGTGAATCTTAGTAACCACTTCCTTGTAACCTGCAAGTTTTCATCCTTGCAAATCCAACCCAAAGGATATGGTCTTGGATGTCTAATTGTTTCAAGGCCTAGCTGCTTAACCAAATCTTCAGAAATAAAGTTAACTTTTGACCCACTATCAAAAAGTGTATCAATATTGGTATGTTTAAAGACAACTCTAATGTGGAAATTTTTTATTCTTGTATCTTCATCATGAGTATCATTTGAAAAATTTGAAGTAATAGTTCTTGCAACATGTTTACCTTTCAAACCCATGGTTGTAATTTTTGTCTCATCTCTTGAATCTGACCTAAGCCTTGTTCAGCTATAGCAACATTTTTTCCTTTCTCTTTGGCTTTCAGTCTATTTGGTTTCAATTCTGAATGAAGTTTCCAATAATGGTATTCATCATGGCGAGTCATTGAATAGTTCTTGCATGTGAGTTTTTCCTTCTCTCTTTTTATAAAAGTATTTCTTTTTCCTCTTCCATAAAACTTTCCTTTCCCTTTACCCTCCCTTTTCTCTTTCTCCTCTATGGCTTGTTTTCCCCTTGCCTCTAAGTGTGTAGCTTGTACACAAACTTCAACTAAATTTCTTAGGTTAAACATGAAGAATAGTATGCTTCAAATAGGAATATAAACCCCCAGTGTATTTCAAGAGTGTGTCTCGGGAATTCAAATTTACTCCTAACAACAAATATCTCTTTCTAAACTTCTGAGTATACTCTTGAACAGTTTTACCCTTGAGCTACCTAAAATGTTTCCAAATCATAATAATTTTTGCATGTAGGCTAATGGATAAAAATTTCTTTTAATACTCAACCCAAGAAATGGATATCTTACCATGAATTCACATTTCCTATTGAGTCTTTTCTTCCCACCAAACTAGTGTTGCTCCTTCTAGCTTCAATGAAGCCAACTGGATCCTTATGTCGTCTTCATGAAGGTTTTGAATTCTGCAATACACTTCCAATTAACGTATCCAATTTTCAAGCCTCTCTACATTTACGTTGCCATTGTACATGGGTAATTCAAACTTTATGTCCAATTTGAGTAATGGAATTTTTCCTCTTAGGTATTTTGAGTGAGTGTGAGTGTGAGTGGTCTTTGTGGTGGAAGTAAAATATGATGCATATGGGGATGATGAGGATGATGATATGGTGGATATGGAGGTGGCTTTCCTCCACTACACTTTGAAATCTTCTCTTCATCCTTCTTATCATTTGAAGTTCCTTCTTATCATTAAAACATCCTCCTTATCTTTCTTCAATGAATGCTTCAAACATGGTTTAAACCATTATTTGCATCTCTTTGAATTCTCTCTTAACATCCTCTTCTTCATAATTTTCATGATTCTCTTCATAGCCTAACATAATGGCTTTGGATTCAAGCTCAACCTCTGTAGCTTGTACCTCTTCAATCAATTCAACCTCTTGTGCAATTTGTACCTCTTCAATATCAACTGATGGAGATGGAATTTGAGGTGCTTCAAGTGCAGATTTGAGTGGAATATTGGATGAAGATGATGCTTTCTCAACTCTCTTCCATCTTTTCCTAATCTCAGGACTAGCTACCAATAGATTCCCTTCTCCTCTCTGCAATCTTAACCTTGTAAGAATCACAAAATTGCAACCGTTAAAACTCTTTTGAACAAACTCTTAGCAAAGCAAGAAAATAACCTTAAGCAACATGATGCTATTTCAACCAGGCTTTGATACCAACTTGATCTGAACCTGAAATGTTAGTTCTGCTCTGCTAATTACAAGTTAAAAGTTATATTTTATTTTCTTCTTGTTTTCTTACGGTGCTTTAGTTTCCTTGGTGCAGGTGAGTGTCAAAACGGGAAATTGTCTTGTGTTTTATGTTGAAATTAATGGTAGATAAAAAACATAAATAAGAACTTAATAATAGCATAAAAATGTACACAAAACCATAAAAGGAGCCATAAAAATAATTTTTTGATGAAGGAGTTGACCGCTCCTCGGATACATCTCCTTGGTCCAACTCCATAGCTTGGGCCTCTTGTATTAGCTCAAATTTAGAAAAATTGATGTGTAAATTATTCAATTGATCTTTAAACAAATTATATTGTCTTCATAAGATACAAATCGTCTAAAAATTACTGTCCAATTACTGAAAAATCACTATGGCTGGTCCAGACTTGACCTTCTTCCCTAGTGGCCTTGGGCTCTCTTGAAGTTATATGTAGCAAAAGCACATGTCAAAGTCATTTTCAGCCTCTGAAACCTATGCCATTTTCTCTCGAATTCAAAAATCATTTGAAATTCACTATTCATCTTTCAAAAATAATCAAAATCTGCCTCCATTATGGAAAAAACAAAATTCCTACAATTTCTACAGTAAAACTGGAAATTTGCGAGTGAGCAGTGCTCAAATTAGAAATCTGCCGGATTTGGAGCCCCTCCAAAATCTTCGTTAGATTAAAATCAACTTAATTAATGGATAATAGTGATTAGCACCAGTGGTTAGCGCTAATGCTGCTCTTAAAAATAGTCTCTCGGCACTGGTCCTATGGTGGAGGTCACATGGCAGAAGGGGCTAGCCCGCTCCATGCTCCGCCGGTCCCACCACATGAGATTCAAATCCATGTCGATCCGCAATGTTAAATAATTATGTGTTTTGGATTGATGGTTTGAAGACTGGCTTGCAGGGAGGAGGTCGAAGGTTCAAATCCAACTGCACCCCCTTAATACTCTTTTACCACCATACGTTTTATAACGGACTTTGGATTATGCATTATACATGAACCTTTGGCATGGCATATAACCGACGAAAATTATAATACGTGGATTTGATTTGAATTAAAATTTATTTAATATTAATATGTTTTATAATGGACTTTGGATTATGCATTATACATGAACCTTTGGCATGGCATATAACCGACGAAAATTATAATATGTGGATTTGATTTGAATTAATATTTAATATGGTATATATATTATATATATTATATATTATAATATATAAAATATGTTTCCACATATGATATATTATATAATATAATATATATATATCTTAAATCATAATTAAATAATTAAATTTAAAAACAATGATTCTACCTTAAAACCCATTATGAAATTTTCATTGACATATGTCATACTGGCAAATTAAAAGTGACACTTGTCACAACTTTATTGGTAGAAATCTAAAGAATATTCCAAATGATTTATTTTTATCGACTGGGTTGCAATGTCAGCAACCTGTCACAATTTGCAATTTTTTTAACTGTTTGAGAAAATTAACATGTCATAACTTAAGAAACTTGATTAAACGAGTTGAGTTGGAATCCTCGTGATGAGATCTGGACAATGTTGTCCTGGTTTTGAGCAATTATAAAACTTTGATTTTTGAGGTAAATACTGATGAGTCTGAGGGTGGGATGGTGGGATGGGACATATACCATGTCATGGTTCAAAGCCTCATGATCCGCATTAGAGGTTGGTGGAGGGTGGGAAAGTTCATGACCTGCGTTGTGGGGTTGCTTAGTGTGGGCCGGTTTCAAGTCTAGCAGTGTAGGTTGTGACAGGTCAATGTTAAGGTATGAGGATGATGGAGGGTCGATAACTGAGATCATAGTAGAATCCTAAGTACCATAAGCCTTCATTGTTGGTGTACATGCACTTATACTAGCTATGTTGGTGTACATGCACCTAGATTAGCTTTAGTTAACTTACTGTTTGCATTTGATGTGCACTTGTTTAGTTAAGTTAACTTACTGCTTGCATGTAGCACATGTACACATTAACATAAGATAAAGCACACTTAGCTTCAGTTAGCTTTAGTTATTGCATGTACAACTAAGCTTAACTTAGTTTATTTTATGTATTTATTCCAAAAACTAATATTGGAGAATTTAATTTCATTCTATTCTCAATTCTTGCTCGCTTCCTTCCTTCTCTTGCAAGCTTGTTCATTGTTTTGCAGATCTAGATCCTTGTATCTCAAAATCTTACATGGTATCAGAGCACAGGGATTTGTAACCAGTGCATAAGCAATTTTATTTGCAGGTTCAGACGATTGAAGCAATAACAAAGAATGGAGTCTAAATTGGAGTTTCCACAATCGGCAATTCTTACTCTGTATAATTATTTCGAATGGAAGCCAAAGATTCAACTTCATCTCAGAAGTAGATGCTTATTTCGAATAACCATGGAAACAGAAGTTGAACCAACATCGGCAATGGAGAAAACAAGATATTTCAATCGCATGGACGAGGCCTTCGACATCCTATGTTTATCTATCTCTCCAGAATTGCTATTTCATGTTGAATCATGTTCACCTCCAAATGAGGTATGGAAATTTTTGGAAGGATTGTTTGGAAAACAGGATGAAATGCAAGGTCACATTCTCGAAAATGAGTTAAACTCGTTAGATCCGAGAAATTTTGAGAACATTCAAGATTTTTTCACAAGGTATAAAGCCTTGTTGGTTCAGCTGAAAGGATGCGGGATTGACAAATCCAAGCAAGAAAATCAGTTGATTCATTCCATTTTATCAAAACTTGGTCCAGAGTATGCAATATTCGTCTCTACATTCCACACAGTCAGATCTGCAACTGGTGCAGCTTGGAAGATGCCCTCACTGGATTCTTTTATTCAGTCTTTGATGCATGAGAAAGATAAGCTCATCAAAATGGGCACACTTAAAAATTCCAAAGCGACAAATTCCAAAGACCATCAGAAAGGAAAAGGGAAGAAGGATCTTGATCCAAGAAAGGAAGGAAATCCCAAACCCCCTGATGGATCATCTGGTCAAAGGAAAGGAAAGGAACGAAAGGGAAATCAATGTGCAATTATTGCCACCGTGGTTTTCATCCTGAATCTGCATGCATGAAGAAGACTATAGATCTTATGGCGCAGACACTCCAGCAACACAATCTTGGAGACCACATTCCTGAGAATGCCAAGAAGAAGTCTAGAGAAAAATCACCAGATCCAAGAGGTAATGGGCATGCTTTGATTGCTCTTCATTCTGCACCGCAAGAATGGATCATCGATTCAGGAGCTTCACATCATATGGCTTCTTCAAAGGAATCCTTTTCTTCTCTACATGCATACTCAGGTCCTCCCATTCTCATGGGAGATAATTCTGCAGTTGCAGCAACTGGACAAGGAAGAGTGCAATTCGAAGATGGAAGTTTTGAAAATGTCTTGCATATTCCAAGGCTTTCTGTGAATCTTCTCTCAGTGTATCAGATGACACACACAGGCAGCAGAAGGAAAGTGGAATTTACCCTAGATTCCATGAGCATTTATGACATGCAAACCAACTTGAAGATTGCATCTGGCAAGGTAAATGATCAATCTCGTCTGTATACATTTTCTGATTTTTTTCCTCATTCAGATTCTATTTTTCTACTTACGCATGCAAATGAAGAAAGTAGGATTTGGCACGAGAGATTTGGGCACTTGAATTTCAGATATATGCAAAAACTTAGTAAGCAACGGATGGTCAAAGGGTTTCCGACCATTGAATTTTCAGATGGTGTTTGTAATGGATGTGCTCTTGGAAAGCGTCCACAAGACAAATTCGAGAAGGGGCATGCATGGAGAGCCTCTTCACCTTTGGAACTTGTACACAGTGATCTCATGGGTCCATTTCCGGTGCTTTCAATGAGCAAAGAAATATATGTGTTGTCATTTATAGATGATTACACGAGATTCACTTGGGTTTACTTCTTGAAACTCAAGTCTGAAGTTTATCAACATCTAAATATTTTCAAAGCGCATGTGGAAAATCAGTCTGGAAAATGCATCAAGATACTCCACACAGATAATGGGACGGAATATGTCAACAAAGATATCAAGAATATTTGTAATGAAGCAAGCATACAGTTGCAGCATACCGTTCCTTACACTCCACAGCAAAATGGTGTGGCTGAAAGGAAAAATCGATCTTTGAAAGAGATGGATAATTGCATGTTGCATGGAAGATCTCTTCTGTCGAAATTGTGGGCTGAAGCTATCAATTGTGCCTCATACATCCAGAACATATCTCCTCATAAATCTGTTACTGGAAAAACACTTTTTGAGGCTTGGACTGGCATGCAACCTGAAGTTAGTCATTTCCACATTTTTGGATCTCGAGCATGGGCCCGCATTCCTACAAAGAAGAGAAAGGCTTTGGAGCCTCAAAGCAAAGCATGCATGTTTGTTGGATATTATGATGAAGTCAAAGGGTACAGATTGCTTGATATCCACACTAAAGAGCTCTTTATTGAAGGGAGTGTAAAGTTTGATGAAGATATTTTGCACGCACCAGCAGATGAACTTGTTACCAAGTTTCCATCACCACTTATTGATGAGTATGCAGATGAAACTTCAGACCAGCATTCTGATGAAGATGAATCTTTTCCTGTGACCCCTGTTAGACCACTAGTTGTTGAACATCGAGATCATACTTCTGCATGTAGTTCGAAAGATTCTCGACCACCTTCAACACAAAAATGGCACAACATGAGTGATATCCTTGATGATCCTGCCTCTATCCCTCTGTTTGAGGAAGATCCGCAAGCACTCTTAGCTATGGAGCCATCCATGCCCATGCATGCTTATATGATGCATGGATCTGATCCAAAAACTTATGCAGAAGCAAATGGGCATCCTGAATGGGAAGGCGCCATGGATGAGGAATATAACTCTCTCATTGAGAACCAGACTTGGGATTTGGTTCCGCTACCTTCCAATCGCAAACTTGTGAGATGCAAGTGGGTTTACCGGACCAAGAAAGAATCAAATGGCCAAGTTAGTCGATATAAGGCATGATTGGTAGCAAAAGGTTTTCAGCAAGTACATGGTGTTGACTATGATGAGACTTTTGCTCCAGTGGCAAAAATGGATTCCATTCGGCTAGCTCTCTCCATTGCAGCAGCAAGAGGATGGGAGGTGCATCATATGGATGTGAAGAATGCCTTTCTTCATGGTGATCTCGAGGAGGAAATCTACATGGAGCAGCCACCGGGATACATGCATAATTCATCTCTGGTATGCAAACTAAAGAAGTCTCTCTATGGCCTCAAGCAGGCACCTAGAGCATGGTATGCAAAGATGGATTCTTATTTGTTATCTCAAAATTTTGTACGATGCAAATCTGATTCCAATGTTTATTTTTTGAAGAAAATTGACTCATTGTTGATCATAGTACTCTACGTAGATGATCTTTTGATAACAGGTAGTTAAGCTTCTATCATTACTAACATTAAAACTGCATTGCATAAGCGGTTTTCTATGACAGACATGGGCTTGCTAAATTTCTTCCTTGGACTAGAAATCTATCAGAGTGATTCTGGGATTACCATTTCTCAACCAAAGTATGATAGAGATCTTTTGGCACGATTTCGCATGAGTGACTGCAAGCCAGCAGCCACACCTTTCTTATCAGGGATAAAGCTTGAGAATGGCAAAGACACACCATTGGTTGATTGCACATTGTACCGCCAGCTTGTGGGAATTCTTCTTTATCTCACTCACTCCCGTCCTGATCTCTCCTATGCTGTCGGAGAAAATTCCAGATACATGCAGGAGCCACATGAGTTACACTGGAACGCTACAAAGTGCATCCTTTGATATGTCCAGGGGACAATCACCTATGGGACTCATTATGCAACCAATTGTTCTTTGAATATCATTGGGTACACAGATTCAAACTGGGCTGGTGACACCATTGATCGCAAGTCTACTTCCGGTTATGTACTTAGTTTGGGATCCGACCCAATTTGTTGGTCAAGCAAGAAGCAGGCTGCCATTGCTTTATCATCAG
Source organism: Pinus albicaulis (assembly GCA_034641835.2). Taxonomy (NCBI): domain Eukaryota; kingdom Viridiplantae; phylum Streptophyta; class Pinopsida; order Pinales; family Pinaceae; genus Pinus; species Pinus albicaulis. The sequence continues at coordinate 222,800,451 of CM076579.1, forward strand.
CAGAGGCCGAGTATAGAGGAATAGTCAATGCCACTATTCAGGGAATTTGGCTACAACATTTCCTATCTAAGCTTGGGATCAGTGTCCATCATCCAACTGTCATCTGGTGCGATAATCAAAGTACGCTAAAGTTTTGCAGAGATCCAGTGCAGCGGCAGCAGACCAAACACATCGAGATCCACATGCACTTCATTAGAGAACTCATTCATGATGGGATCATCGATCTTCAGTACTATCCTAGTTCCGAGCAGATTGCTGATATCTTCACCAAGACTTTCCCTGAGCAGAAGTTTTGATTCCTGCGAGATCGTCTCGGGGTGAAGGACACGACTGCTTAGCAGTTGTCTTTTCTCTACTTTTGCATTATATTTTGAGAGGGGGGTTTTCTTCCCACTGGGTTTTCCCTCTTTCCTCTTTTTTTATGCATTTTATATGGGTATCTAAAATGGCCGTATTGTCGGGACTCATTCATTTTGCATCACAATCACCTAAGTTATGCTTAAGGGGGGGTGTTGGTGTACATGCACTTAGACTAGCTGTGTTGGTATTAGACTAGCTGTGTTGGTATACATGCACCTAGATTAGCTTTAGTTAACTTACTGTTTGCATGTGATGTGAACTTGTTTAGTTAAGTTAACTTACTGCTTGCATGTAGCACATGTACACATTAACATAAGATAAAGCACACTTAGCTTCAGTTAGCTCTAGTTATTGCATGTACAACTAACCTTAACTTAGTTGCTTTTATGTATTTATTCCAAAAACTAATATTGGAGAATTTAATTTCATTATATTCTCAATTCTTGCTCGCTTCCTTCTTTCTCTTGCAAGCTTGTTCATTGTTTTGTAGATCTAGATCCTTGTATCTAAAAATCTTACATTCATGGAATATGTTGAGGTTGCATCCGATCATGGAGTGTCGTGAATCGTGGACTCTATTGAGTTTGATGCGTGTGCTGGAGTAACGTCGAAAGATCGAGTATTGTCATGAATTTGAGGTTGATAGTGATGCGAGGAGACTGGAGTGTTCACAACGGATTTAGACAACAGTGCTACGATGGGTTGAATGGGTACGTCGAATCCAGTGAGAGAGTAAGGATTATTGATATCCATGTGGATCATATCTCCTGTAGGCTGGACGACGTTGGAACATTTGGCGTTTGAACATACAGCAGTAACATGAGACGAGGAGGCCTCTCGGTTTTCAATAAAAGCGCTGAGATAAGATAATTGAGATGGAGTGATTTTGGAATAGTTTTTCGATACTAAAGGGTTCGAAAGGGGGATCGTGCTGGTTGTTGATTCAGGTGTAAAGGTATTACAGTTCACGGTCGATTGGGGTAAAAACCTTTGTTTTTCTCAACGATTTTATCGAATCTGAGTTTTTGTGTTTTTTAGGTTTTTTCTTCCATTTAAGAGCTTTTATGGATAAAGCAACATCAATTTTTTGCCATAGCCATGAATAGATCTAGTCTTCCAGCGTGATGTGAAGCTCTAATCCTTTCCGAGACAGAGAATCTTGTTCGGATATGATCCTTCTGATTTCGTTGCGTAAAAGTGATAAGCTAGCTTTTGTGAAAATGTTGTTGTTATGATTGTTTTTTAGAGCGTGATTAATTTTGGTGAATAGATGAATGATGGAGGCCTCTTTGCATTGTTTGAGGAAGGTGAGATCTATTTTCCTTTTTATTATAAGCATTTTTGTTCGTTATAAAGAGTGAATTTCTTTTATTTTATTCTTTCTCTGTAGGCTTATGATTTCTGATTTGAGATTTCTCAGAGTGTTAACTTATTGTGATAGGTTTTCCGGATCCATTCCATAAATTTGAATTTTTAAAATCGACGTTTCGAACCTTTAACGACGTTCATCACGAGGATGAGAAAAATGGAGAAAAACATATCAATTTGTGTTGTGATAAATAGGGTTTATGGTTTGGTGAAATAAGCCGACAATGATAAATAAGGTAGGAAATATATTTAATATAATTAAAAGGTTATTGATGTGTTTTTAATAATTATATAATTTTTTATTTAGTATAGTTAGTTTATATATATATATATATATATATATATATATATATATATATATATATATATATGAAATAAAATTAGTTCTAATTAAATATTTATAAGATATTAAAAGATTTTAGATGAATAAGTAATAATTTAATTATTTAAAAGGAAATATCTTAAGTAATATTCTATAATTAATTAATAGTTTGATTTATGTGAGATTTTATTATAAATTGATTATGTTTACTATCATAATTTAATGATTTTTTGATCAATTATATTAGTTAATATCAATACGTTTACTGATTATAGTTAAATCATATTTAAATTTAAAAGTGGAAGTACTAATTATGTAATGTTACTGTAATTAACTAAAGTGTATAGGAGGTTAATTTTAAATATCTCTTAGATGGTTAATTAATTGAGGTTCATAATAAAAGGTTAATAAAAGTTTTAAATGGTTAATTTTTTTTTTGTTTTGTTTTGTTAATGATAGTTAATATATATGTTAAATAGGTAAAAGATTAAATCGCTAAAGAGAGAATTAGGGATAAGATAGGAAGGTTTATTTAGAAGATAAGAGAGAATTACAGCATAAGTGAATTGGTGGAGGAGGTGATTGGATCATTTTCAAGAGATTTGGATTTGGAATTGGAATGGAGAGTGGGGTTCCAAGTTTTGCTAATGCTCCATCCTTCATCTCTGTTTAGTTTTCTAGGATTCTTATTAATTTCAATGGCCTCATGGAATTTTTTGAAAAAATAGTGATAAATTTTGACAAGGATGCGGGTTTTCGCAATGCATACGTGGTGCTTGGTGTTGATGGAATGCATGGCAAGTGTAGACCTTTTTGATCAATTGTGTTTTATGTCCACAGAATGTTCAAGAATCCGAGTGTTAAAAGAGCGGTGAGTCCCCACAACGTATGGAATTCAACATGAACAAGGAACCATATAGTCTCATTTTTGTTCTTTGGTATTAATTGGATCTTTAATAGGATTGAGGCGACTTCAAATGGTGTTTATGGGATTGAAAGGGGTCTTGATGTAATGTATTTTTAGAATATAGGCAATTTTGACCGTGATTCCCAAGATATATGGAAGGTTCACTTTTCCAAAAGAATTATCGAAATTTTTCTTATCCTTAATACAAGTTCCTTTGTTTTCTTTATTTAGAGCTTTGATGCCTTGATGCATTTTATATCCATTTTTTAGGAAAACATTTATTAGATGAGATTTTTATTTATCTAAGTGTTCTTTATCAGAGATTCTAATGGCTCTAGTGGCAAGGGTGTTCAGGATTCCTAATTTTTGGGTGGGATGGTGTTGAGAAGAGGCATGGAGATAATGTTCAGTGTGATTTTTTTTACTGTATACTTGGTGAGATATGGACGCATCTGAGTTGCGAGTAATGAGAATGTCGAGGAAGGGTAGGTTGTTATTGGTCTCGATTTCCATGGTAAATTTTATTGAATATGAGAAACTAATTAGATAATTCTTAAAATTTTCAAAAGCTTCTAGACCATGAGACCAAATGAGGAAATTATCACCTACAAATATTTTCCATAATTTAGGTGGGATGGTGTCTTTTTTCAAGTGTGTTGTTTCTGAGAAATAAATGTGAAATTGTTTCCTTTTCACCTACAATACTAATGTAGATAGTTTCCATAAGATTCCATTATTGCAAGATGGTGGATGTTTTAAGTCTTTTTATTTCTCAGGCTCATTGTTACATGTAATGAGATTTTGTATTGGTGAAAAGTCACATAGAATGTATTCTCCAGTTTGTCCAGAGTTGGATTTCTCATTCAAAAAATTATTTTCCTCCTTTCATTCGAGTTTTCTAGGAAAATGATGATACACTTCTAGATGTTTTATTAGCATATATTGTTCCAGTCAATGACACATATTAATATGGAAATAAAGCTCTACATTAGTATTTTCATCGAGACACTCCTCTCAATGGATAGAGTGTAAATTGTTCATTTGTAGAAATTTTTATAGATGTTGGTGCTATCGTAACATATGCAAACAATACAGGACCAACTCCTATTCACACAAGTGCAGGTCATGGCCACCTTGAGGCACTCCTATTAATAATAAAAAGCTTGGGGAAGTATAAACATACTCATAGGAACAAGAGAGACTCCATTATGTTGTGAAGAATAACTATATTGCATGTGTTGCTCTCATGCCTAGACATGGAGCCAATAGAGATGTAAAAGGTTTGAGAAATCAAAAGCCTATTCATCTTGAACATTTGTCTAAGATGAGTGCATTGTTGAGTTTATATGATAAATAATTCCTTGATGAAGCATGTGATAATATTATAACTTCTCAAAGTCGCATTTTGTCTTCCATTAAGAATTATTTAACAGGGTTCAAGTATTCACTTTCCCAGAAATCATGTGGGATTGATTCAATGCTTCTAGGAAGTTTGTCTACTTCTAAACAAGTATCTTCTTTGCAACCTATTTCTCATCGCGGAAATCCTCCAATGACTAAATATTTCTTACAAAATGTTTTAGATCCTCCACAAAAGTTCCAGGTACAACCTTCCTCACAAATCCATTTCAACTTATCTTTTCTTTGTGTTAGTGGTTGAAAAAAGGTTGAGTGATACCCTCTTGAGCCTTCAAAGTGATACCATGTAGGAATGAAAACAATGTGCGAATGCATATATCTAGGGCTTGTAAGATCCAAAAAATCTGTTACTTCTCACTTCTCTAAATGATGAGGAGGGAAGTATAGAAAATTCCATTTCTATTTCATTCTATCATCATCCCCAAAATCTTGAGACAAATGGCATACATGTAGGTGCCACCACAAGCATATGTTTCTTTTAGTTCTGTAAATTGAAAGAACGAATGTGGATTCAAACTTTCTGGATAGTGGGTACGGTACATGAAAGACCTTAGGAGACTGTAGGAGTACAATGTACACTAAATTTGAAACCTAGATGAAGGAATAAACAAAAATGGATGCTAGATTATTTTCAATCCAATATTGACAAATGTATACCAATGTTTCAAGACAATATCTATTGTACGTCTATTTATTATAGATATAATATAAGAAAGGGAATAAATAGAACCAGAGAAATTATGCCCCAACCCCACTTATTCCACAAAATTATTTTGGTTATGCCTGATCTTCCTCAATTTTCATATTTACCCATGCCATGATAGATTACCTAGGATCATCATAATTCCCAAGTTCAATTGGGAAAATTCATCATTTGTCATATTGTGGTTTATAATGCATCTTTTCAGCCTAACCCATGCCACCCTTGGGGTTAGGACACCTCAGGCTTATTGTTACATGTAATTTAATTTTGTATGAGTAACAAGTCACATACAATGTATTCTCGAGTTTGTTGAAAACTGGAATGATCATTCAAAAAAATATTTTCCTCCATCAATTCGAGTTGAATAGGAAAATGGTGATGTACTTCTAGATGTTTTGTTAACATCTGGTTCTCCAGTCAATGACACATCAAGATGGAATTAAAGCTCTACATTTGGATTTGAAACGAGACATTCCTCTCAATGGATGCAATGTAAATTGTTAGGTTGTAGAAAAAAAAATTATATGTTGGTGCTACTGTAACATCTAGAAACAATACAGGACCAACTCTTGTTCACATAACTGTGGGCATGGCCACCTTGAGGAACTCCTATTAATAATAAAGAAGCATGGGGGAACTATAAACATTATAATTACAGGAACAAGAGAGACTCCTCTACATTATGTTGTGATGAATAACCATCTTGCATGTGTTTCTCTAATGCTCATACATGGAGCCAATATAGATGTAAATTGTTTGAGAAATAAAAAGCCTATTCATCTTGAACATTCATATGAGATGAGTGCGTTGTTGAGTTTATATGATAAATAATTCCTTGATGAAGAATGTGATAATATTATAACTTCTCAAAGTTTCATTTTTTCTTCTATTAAGCAATCATTAATAGGGTTCAAGTGTTTTCATTCCCAGAAATCATGTGGGACTAATTCAATGCTTCGAGTCAGTTTTTCTACTTCCAAACTAGTATCTTCTTTGCAACCTGTTACTCATCATGGAAATCCTCTGATGCCTAAATATTTCTCCCAAACTGTTGCAGAGGCTGCAAAAAAGTTCCAGGTAGAGTTTTCCTCACAATTTCCTTCTTCAAATGGATAGTAATTTGAGCACGCCACAAATTTGACTTACGAGATGGTCTAGAAAAAGTCTTGCAGAAATATAAATCAAGTTAAGTAAGTAGGTCTAGTAAGAAGCCATGCTTCTCAAAGCTTTTGTTTGGGTTGTGTATTAAAGAAAAAATTCAAATTAATGGACACGAGTCGATGGCTAGGATAGATTCAAATTAGATCTTATATCCAATAAAGTTGTTGATACACTTAAAGAAAGGAAAGATGTCTTTAGCATAATGTCAATGATTTTTCTTTATCTTCTACCTTTGAATGACATTTTGTTACTATTTTTTATCTTCAATGATTTTTTGTAAGTCACAAAGCTTCTCAAATTTATGCCTTACAACATTTCCTTTGCAACATCTGGTGCAATTGCTAGTTTAATTATCAATCATTTTTAAATGGATGGTACGGATTTAACCTCGAGAGAATATTCTAGAATATACATATTAGTAATCATAATTACATTAATAGGGGTGTCTATTTTGGAATAAGGCTTCTAAAATTTTAATTCAACTATCAATAATTATTAAGTAGAAGGTAGATATTTAACCTCCATATAATATTATGGAATAATAGTATATACAAATCAAATGTTGAGATTTATATCCAAAGTAGTTATGACCTTTTTTTCCCTAAAAATTATTTTGACTAATTAAAGAACAATCTCATATGAAGAATGGTCATTTGAGTGTGTGTTATGGTTTTTTGTGCATGTAGTAATTATAAGTCATAGTATTGGCCCATGGTAGATTAAGAATTTCCATGCTAAAGTGGGGGTAAATATCCATGCTCAAGAATAATGTTAAGAATCACCATAGTAAAATTATGTTAATCTTCACGCCTAAAAATATTGTTACATATTATTTTAAAGGTATATATTATTTTTATAATTAATAATAATTTAAATAAAATTAGATTTTTTTAATTAAAAAATTAGATTTTTTTTAAAATAAAAATAATCAGCTTTCTTTTCATCTAGATGGCAATTATATCCAAAAGATCTCTATAAATTTTATGGATCATAAAATACTAAATTCCAAAATTCTAATCACCGCAATAAAATCACACCTAACCACCCTAAATAACTCCAATAAAAAAATTAATTATTTTTATTTCTATTTATTTTTTTGATAGTACAAATATTTTTAACATCTACCCACTTAATTTATATAACAGCCCTAATTCTCCAAATTATTCTTTTTATAAAATAATTACTCAAAAAATTTATATTATTTTAATTTTACAAGATAGGAATTAAACAACAAAGTTTGTGTCATTTCTCTTAGATTTTCGATTCAATCTTTTGACTCATAAACGAAATGAATCAACTCGGTTTTGTTATGATAGTGTAGAGAAAAGGCCTCGATTATATTACCAAATTAAGTTTGTTTCGTTACGAGAGTGGAGAGAAAGTATCTAGATTATATTAAACATTTAAGTTGATTGTTTTGGAGTCTTTTTTTAATCTTATTTTTTTGGAGTTTAGGTTGTTAGAATTTTCTTGAAAAAATTGAGTTGTTATTTAAATTAGTTTTTTTAATATATATATATATACTTACTGTTGTGAAACAAATTCTGGAAATTGCAAACCGTGAGTGGCATAATTGACTCGAAATTGAGAGAGATTCTACCATAGTTACAAGAGTTCTCTGAAAACTACAACAGGGAGCTCAGTGGAAGCATATCAACAATAGCTGGAGAACTGCAAGACTCATTCAAGAGGTTAAGGAAATAATGGCAACAATCACTTACATAATCCCTCTTCATGTTAGGAGATCGGGCATTGAAGTAGCAGACTGCTTAGCGAACTAGGGTTGTAGCAATGAGGATCAGTTCATGGATCAACTTTGGAGGCAGAACATGGAACCAGAGCTTGAATATATTTAACTCATTATACAACAGGATGGTAGGCACATTGAACGAGATAAAAATCAACCACCCCCTGATCGGGGTGCCAATTGGTAGCATGAGAGCCACATCGCGGTGAAGGAGGATGGGTACGTGGCGATCACATGTGGCGGCAGGCATACCACAACCAACGAGGAGAGGAAGGCTCCCCCAATGGATCTTTATGAAAACATTAAATTGGTATGGAGAATAGCCTGGTGAGCCAGGTGGGCTGTCAAAGCAAGGTTGGAAAGTCGGTAGGCGGGCTCTATCGACGTGGGGTATTAACTCGCTCTAGGTTATTCCTTGAAAGTTAATTCTTTCCAAAGTTGTTGTTAAGTTTATATTTATGTTCTATGGTTTTTGATGCGAGCAGCCCTACCAAATTCACAGAAGACGCCGGAAGCCTGCAATTATGAATTGGTATGTACCCAATTCGCCATTCACCATAACGATGAAATGGGTTTCTGCTTACCGATGCATGCAAAGGAAAATTCTTATTTTTCTAGATTATATTTACTCGGTATGCAATACTAGTAGTTACTACATAGAAATGGTTTGAATTAGTTTGTTTAATGAAGATTATGATGGTTTTATTAGTCCTCGTGGCCTGGTAGGAATTTTAAAAGGTTTCCATAGGTCCTTGTCTGCGAATTTCCTGTTTTTCATGTCCTGCATGTTCAACATAGTTAGGGTGGGGAATTTTAAAGCCAAAGATGTCTATTTTTTTATTATGAATTGGCCAAGTTCGAATTTGCATGCTGGTCATTCTATGCATCCCTTGAATTCGTCTAGTTTGGAATGGGAAACCACCTGTATGGATATTAATGATGCAAATGATGGAAGGGGAGGGTATCTGATGTTTTGTTGTCACTCGGTAAGGTATCCATCTTACTCTGTTACATCACCTTCCGTTATTTCTTCTCAGAAGGGTGATTGGGTTAGCAGTAATAGGGGTATCAGGATTTGTTTTATGGTTATGTTTCGATATTTTCGTTTAATCAAGTCTTTCGAGTTTGGGTATAGTCTAGCTTTGTATAGGCATGATGCATGCACTCTTATGTCTGAGGGCCTCGTAAAGAAGAATTATCCTATTGCTGATGGCAGCAATCTACCCATATCTAAATGCATGATTTTTAATTTGTTGGGATGTTGTAAAACTATTTCTTCTACATGTCTTTTAGGAAAACCCTACTACTAGATAATACTATTGGAAGAATATCTTATAAAAATTCTGGCCAAAGGGAAGAGGGGAAAGAAGGACACCAGGGAAAAAGTCAAGGCCAAAGTCTCAAACCCTTAAGCCAAGCGTGGCAGGTAGTCGAGCAGGGAAGTTATGGAAACTCATTTCAAGCTTATTCTGAGGAGACACCTTGATTTGTCAAATCTCTCATTCATGGATGGGAGACTGATGCCAGAACTAAGATGGAGGAAGAAGAAGATATTGCTGAGGATGAAATTACTCAAATTGTCACTGACCCGGGTCATACTCAAGGTATAATTTCTTTGTTACATCATTCTATTAAAACCTATTGGTTGATGAAAAGCCTTCTAGTCAAGGAAATAAAGTCGGTACAAGAGGTTGGGGGGGATCCCATAGTTGCAACAACTTTGTCTGAAATCAACAGAAGCATTCAAGATATGAACCTTCGTCAACACCATCAGTATGTGTGCCTTGGAAAAATCGAGAAGGACTTGCAATCCATGCACCAGGTTGATATGCCTAGCTCTGGTGTCAAGGACCCGACTCTTGTCGAGTTTGATGATGATTAAGAAACGATTAGCCTAACTTTTCTTTTTGATAATGATAGCGGATATATTTTCTTTTTATGTTATGTGTATGCTTGCAAATACTGATACTGATATTAGCTATTTGAAGACAATAAGTAGTAGACTCAAGATGTATATGTTTTGGATGGCGTATAACTCGCTCGGGCAATAGACCTCGTTTCCTATGGGTAGGTTGAGGCCTAATTTTGTATTTTCAAACCTGTTTTTGTTTATAAATAGAAAATAGAAAGGACCTACTAAGCTTACAAAAAGAAACTATATATATATATATATATATATATATATATATATATATATATATATATATATATATATGGATTCAGCACGCTGAGTTTATGTGGATTGCTGATTCCTCGAATATTTGGCAATCAAAGAGACATGGGGCTGCATAATATTCAGAGAATCAGCAATAGACATAAATATGTCGAATTCAGCACCCTGACAAAGCCTTATGCACAACCCTATGCACCTAAGACACTTCAATTATGCAGGGGTTACCCATAAAAATTGTAATTCCAATAAATTCCTTCCCTATTTTATACAAATTCCACCTCAATTATGCAAGAGTTACCCATCAAATGTAATTCCAATAAATTCCTTCCCTATTTTATACAAATTCCACCGGAAAATCGACAAAAAAAATAACTTTAAAAAATAACATTAGATACCACTCAAATTTATTTTGTACTTTCCCACATCACGAGAATAACAACACGTTGACTTAATGCCCCATCGTACTATTTTGAGCTTATAATAAATGTCATTTAACTATGGGAGGTATTCTTCGTATTTTTTTTTCAGCTTATAATTCAGTGCCAGCTGCTTTTGGCATGTAGTTTAGTTGACTTGTGTTGATTCTCTGTGGCAAGTCTATTGGATTTATTTTCCTAACATCTCAATTTTGAGCTGTTGTGATCATGGAGGATGGTTTATCGTCGACAAGATATGGCTTCTTCATTATTTTCAGCAACCATGACTGTAAGTTTTTAGGTGATCCCGTCAACCTAATATCCGGCCATATTGCAGACGATATCTTTAGAATTAAAACTAAAACCAACTGGAATATAAATGTATTCAAGTATAATAAATCTCTAAAAGAGGCGCAGATTATGAAATGTAATTCTAGTGTCTATTACTCTTTCACTTGGGATAAACCAGTTGCACGGTTGTTGAGGTGGGAAGTATGAAATGGGTTTCCAATGATACAATTAGAGATGAAAGTTGCAGATCATGCGAAGAAAGTGTTAAAATTTCTGAAAATTCCAGAACAATATAGAGAGAATAATACTCCCCTTCTAACACAGAGAATAAAATGACAGAGATTGCAGAATATAACTTTTCTTTCTATTTCATTAACAAAACTAAAAGCTATTACAACTTTCTTCTTCCACTGAAGTGGGATTACAAAAAAGACTTGACTGCTATACACGCAATGCTCTCAAAACAAATCTCTCTGTCTCTCAAAATGCACAAATAGTGATCTGTTATGGTTCACTGAGTTTTTCTCTGCCTTCGGGCTTACACAGCGATACAACACAATAATACAATAACTTACTCTCTTACTATACAATGCAATACAATGCCTTTTATATGGCATGGCGGAAATAAAAAAATAAAACAAATTACAAAACAAAATACATTGTGAAACATAAAACTTTAACCTAAATCTTCTTTGGCGTGATGTACGAGTGGAGCCCACTTTGCAATAGGCGATCGACGACTGGAAAAACAAAAAATTTGGCAGAATGAACTTTGTAATTGCGATTTGCGATTTGTGATCAGCGGTGTTGCGATTACGCAATGAGCTATGTGCGATGTGCGACTGTGGTGGGACCACATCGCATCACACCATCGGCATCGACGAAAAAACATATGCGGAATGGTTTGAACAAACATGTAATGTTGCGATTGCGATTGAGATCACATCACAAACATTACAATGTAACACAAACATATGGTGGAGAACTCTTTGCGATATTGCAATTGCAATTGTGCGATTGTGATCGCATCACAAATATACAATCGGAGGTAACATATTCTGGATGTGGAACATTACAACGTTCCTTCGCAATTTGCGATTGCGATTGTGATCACATCGCATCGCATCAGAACTTTTCCATATCAACAAGAAACTTAACTTAAAACTTGTGATTGCGATCAACAGTGAAGTGGTAGGGACCACTATCACGTGTCTCATTCAAAACTTAGAAGAATTTTCCATTTAAACAATATTTCTTCATATTTGGTTGTTGAGGGCTTAAAAGCCTGAAAAGATTTCTCTTTAATAAAACTCTACTCTTGCGTGGTTGAACCACAAAAGTCTTCATTTCTCTGCAAAAATGGCTATGCCCATACATATATAACTTCTCCTCTACAATGGTGGCTGCTACCCATCAAACATTAATTCTTCCTTACAATTTTCTCCATTCAACTTGAATGCACGATGCTGTGCACGCAAGCTTCTTCCCCTTTGTACTCAGTTTCTACCTGCTCAGGGCAGGCAAGTGACTTTAATATTTTCAACACTCCCCCTTAAAGTCAGTTGTTGGGTTATTAGTCATACCCAATAATTTTCTTCAATACTCAAAATACTTCTGCCCCAATGGCTTTGTCAAAATATCTGTATATTGCTCCTCTGTTCTACAATGTTGTAAAACGATTTCTCCATTGTTCACCAATTCTCTAATATAGTGAAACTTGGCATCTATGTGCTTCGTTCTGTTGTGAAGCACAGAATTATTTGATAATGCAATAGATGAGCTATTGTCACAATATATCACTGTGCCCTTTACCTGTTCTTGACACAAATTCCTCAACATTCTTCTCATGCATATTTCTTGACATGTTGCTGCTGTAGCTACCACATACTCTGTCTCTGCTATAGATAATGCTACAATAGGTTGTTTCTTAGAAGCCCCTGAAATGTCTCTTGAACCCATATGGAATACATAACTGGATGTGCTTTTCTAATCATCTACACTTCAAGGCCAATCACAGTCAGTGTATCCAATTAATTCTGAATTTTCTTAATTAGTATATAAAATACCATACATTTTAGTTCCTTTAACATACCTCATAATTCTCTTCACTGCTTGCCAATGTTCTTCCTTTGGCCTTTCCATAAAGCCGGAGATCAAACTAATAGCATGCATAATATCTGGCCTACTTTCAGTCAAATAAATGAGGTTGCCAACTATGCTTTTATACAAACTTGGATCAAAATCCTTGCTACTGTCATCTTTACTTAACTTCAATCCCATTACCGTGGGAGTAATTGTAGCTCTGCACTCCTGCATATTAAATATTTCTAAAACTTTATTCACATACTTTTCTTGTGAGATAAAAATCCCATTTTCATTATGTTCTACTTCTATTCCTAAGAAGTATCTCGACAATCCCATGTCAGTCATTTCAAATTCTTCTTTCATGACTGTTTTAAATTTTTCACTGAGGTAATAATTATTTCCTGTGAATATTACACCATCAAAATAAAACACAACAACAAGCATCTTACCATCCTTTTCTTTGATGTACAATGTGGGTTCTCCATCACACTTCTCAAACCCATTTTCTAGTAGATAGGAATCTATCCTACTCTACCATGTTCTTGGTGCTTGCTTCAGCCCATAAAGAGCTTTCTTCAATCTGCACACTTTGTGTTCTTGGCCCTTTTCCTCATAGTGGAGAGGTTGTTCAACATATTCCTCTTCCATTAAAACTTCATTTAAAAATGCATATTTTACATCCATCTAGTATACTTTCCATTTGTTTTGCGCTGCTATGGACAACACTACTCTCACAGTCTCCATTATTTCAATTGGTGCAAAATTTTCTTCATAGTCTCTTCCATGCTGTTGCTTATATCCCTTGACAACAAGTCTAGCCTTGTGTCTTTCTATCTTACCTTCAGCATTACTTTTGGTCTTATAGACCCATATAACTCCAATGATTTCTTTACCTTATGGGAGATCAACCAACTCCCATTTTTTGTTCTTGTCTATGGCATTAATTTCTTCATCCATAGATTCTATCCATTTTCTATCTTTTATTGCATATTCAAAATGAATAGGATCATCAACTTGAAAATACAAAGAAAATAAGGAGTTCATACCTTCATTTTCCACTTCCTACTCATAAATCTCATTTAAATTTCTAAACCTTGTTCCTCTTTCATTTGGTGTACTTGTGCTTGAAGAAGCACTCGAATCTGCTCCATGTGGCGTGCTTGGAGAAGCAATCTCATTTCTTCTCAAGGGTGTTCTCACTCCTACTTGACTTGTCCCTTGTTGTCTTTGTGTTGGTGGAGGTTGTGCTACTAATGAGGTGTTATTTTCAGCCGTATCTTCCTCATCTTCATCATGAGACAAACAACTTTTAACATTGACTGTTTTCTCAATGCTTCCATCCCATGTTTTCTCTTCATTGAACTACACATCTCTGCTTATCACAAATTTATTTGAGGATGGGTTATACAATATGTATCCTTTGGAATCTTCACAATATCCAAGGAAGATGCACTTCTCCCCCTTACTATCCAACTTCTTCCTTAACTTATCTGGAATGTGTGCATATGCCACACATCCAAAAACTTTCATGTGGGTGAGTCCTAGTTTTCTACCACTCCACGCTTCCTCTGCAACTCTGTTCATTACTACTTTTGTTGGACATATATTCAAGATGTACACATCACAGTTTGTTGCTTCTTCCCAATACTCATTTGGAAAGTGTTTTTCCTTTAACATACTTCTCACCATTTCCATTATGGTTCGAGTCTTCCTTTCAGCAACTCCATTTTGTGGCGGTGTGTACCTTGTAGTAAAGTGCTTGTGTATGCCATTCTCTCTGCAAAAACGCAGGAATTCCTTTGAGATGTACTCACCTCCTCTATCAATTCTAAGAAATTTGATATGCTACCCACTCTATTTCTCTACTAGAGCTTTAAAGTGGAAAAATTTCTCAAATAATTCACTCTTATATTTCAGAAAATAAACCCACACTTTCCTTGTGAAATCATCAATGAAGGTCAGCATGTAATTGCTGCCTGAAACTGATGTTGTTTTCATTGGCCCACATAAATTTGAATGAATAATCTCTAAGGGTGCTTTCTCCCTTATGCTTTTCCCTGATGGAAAATTTTCTCTGTGTTGTTTTCCCAAGATACAACCTTTGCATAGGCTATCGGGTTTCTCAATCAATGGTAGAACTCTTACCATTCCTTTTATGTGCAACAAATTTAATCCTCCAAAATTGAGATGTCCAAATCTCAAGTGCCATAACCAGTTCTCATCTTTCACTTCCTTCTGAAAGACCTTTTGGGTTACATCTACTACACTCTTTCCTTTTACCTTCAATTCAGTGTTGAGCTTGAGCGGAAACATTCTATTGCTGGTCATTTTTGTTTGAGTGATAATATTCTTGCTTAGAGGTATATCCATTATTGTGCACACATCATTATTGAACAATACTTTGTAACCTTTGTTTATGAGCTTCCCAACGCTCAAAAGATTACATTTCAAACCAGGAACATAATAAACATCTGGCACAAATTTTTTCTCACCATTCCTTGCACGAATACTAACTTTTCCTTTTCCTTTTACATATATCTTAGTATCTGTCCCTGTGGTTACTTCTGATTTAATCTCTTCATCAAGATTGGCAAACATTGCTATGTTTCTAGTCATGTGATTACTACAACCTGAATCTAAGAACCATACATCATCTTGTCTATCTTGTGCTACATTACATGTTAACAACACATTCTTTGGGTTCTTTTCTTCTTTTGCTACATTGGCATTCTGCGTATTATTCATGTCATTTTGCTTTTTCTTATATTCATTGGCATAGTGCCAATATTTCTTGCAATAATGACATTGGACATTGGATTTGTGATACCTTTGTCCATGCGCATGTTGTTGTCCACCTTGTTGGCTATTGCATTGGCCGTGGCTTTGATTATGACTGTTGCTCCTTCCATGTGAATGTGAAGGGCTTTTCCTTCCTCCTTTGTTTTGGCTTCTGCCTCTTCCTCTTCTTCTACCTTGACCTCTTCCTCTTCCAAAAGGCATCTTGATCTTGAAGGCATGCTCAAGAGATGGGTTTACTATTCTTTCTTATCTCTGTTCATGCGTCATCGACGTGGCATGAATTTCATCCACTATGAACTTTGAGAGATCTTTAGTCTCTTCTATGGTGGTAACTATAACATCAAATTGTGAGGGTAAGCTCCTCAATAGTTTCTCCACAATCCTTCTTTCCTGTAGTGTTTCTCCATGGGACCTTATTTGTGTGACCATCCCAATCACATGTGTGAATAATGAGTCTATATTATCAGACTCTTTCATACAGAGAGTTTCAAAATCTCTCCTCAACAACTGTAGTTTTGCTGTATTCACTTTCTCCATACGTTGATAGGCTATCTTCATAGTTTCCCATGCATCCTTGGATCTCTTAGCTACTACTATCTTTGGAAACAAACTCTTATGTACTACTTGATACAAATAGAACAGGAATTTAGAGTCCTTCTTTCTATTTCTCTTCAATATATCCTTCTCTACCTGAGTTAAGGCATTAAAAGCCTTCTCATCAGCTCGTTCATCAAAAATATCTTCAACAAATTCCCATAAGTCTTATGAGGCAAACAGGGCTCTCATGGTAATGGCCCAATAATCATAATTTCTTTCCATTAAATTGTGGAAGTTGAGCATTTCCAATACTCATACTAGTGCTTGGTCCAACCATTTCTTATAAAATGAACTTTGAACTAAACTTGACTGTGCTTTTCGAACAAACTGTCTTTCCCTCTCTAAAAGACAAACTCTGTCTCTGAGGACTACTCTTTTAAACAAAACAAAAACTCTGTTTTTTGAGAAATACCTGGACTTTATCTTCTACTGAGCCTTCGCTCTGCTAGAGAACTTCTGCAACAAATCTTCTTCTTCCTTCAGCTTCTTTGACACCTTCAAAGAGCTTGAACTAGCTCCGATACCATGTTGAAATTTCTGAAAGTTCTAGAACAATATAGAGAGAATAATACTCCCCTTTTAACACAGAGAATAAAATGACAGAGATTGCAGAATAGAACTTTTCTTTCTATTTCATTAACAAAACTAAAAAATATTACAACTTTCTTCTTCCACTAAAGTGGGATTAAAAAATAGACTTGATTGCTACAGACATAGTGCTCTAAAAAAAAAGCTCTCTGTCTCTCAAAATGCACAGACAGTGCTCTGTTATGGTTCACTGAGTTTTTCTTTGCCTGCGGGCTTACACATCGATACAACACAACAATACAATAACTTACTCTCTTACTATGCAATGCAATACAATGCTTTTTATATGGCGTGGCGGAAATAAAAATGTAAAACAAATTACAAAATAAAATATATTGCGAAACATAAAACTTTAACATAAATCTTCTTTTGCGCGATGTACGAGTGGAGCCCACTTCGCAATCAGTGATCGGCGATCTGCGAAACAAAAAACTTTAGCGGAATGAACTTTGTAATTGTGATTTTCGATTTGCGATCAACGGTGTTGCGATTGCGCGATGAGCGATTTGTGATGTGCGACTGTGGTGGGACCACATCACATCAGACCATCGGCATCAGAGAAAAAACATATGCGGAATGGTTTTAACAAACATGCGATGTTGCGATTGCGATTGAGATTGCATCACAAACATTACAATGTAACACAAACATATGGCAGAGAACTCTTTGCGATATTGCGATTGTGATTGCGATCACATCGCAAATATACAATCAGCGGTAACATATTTTGGATGCGGAACATTACAACATTCCTTTGCGATTTGCGATTGCGATTGTGATCGCATTGCATCACATCGGAACTTTTCCATATCAACAAGACACTTAACTTAAAACTTGCGATTACGATCGGCAGTGAAGTGGTAGGGACCACTATCATGTGTCTCATTCAAAACTTAAAAGACTTTTCTGTTTAAACGAGATTTCTTCATATTTGATTGTTGAGGGCTTAAAAGCCCGAAAAGAATTCTCTTTAATAAAACTCTGTTATTGCGTGGTCGAACCATGAAAGTCTTCATTTCTATGAAAAAATGGCTACGCCCATACAGACATAACTTCCCCTCTGCAATGGTGGCTGGTACCCATCAAACATTAATTCTTCCTTACAGTTTTCTCCATTCAACTTGAATGCACGGTGTTATGCACGCAAGCTTCCTCCCCTTTGTACTCAGTTTCTACCTGCTCACGGCACACATGTGACCTTAGTATTTTCAACGGTAAGTGGAAGGATATGTGGTTACAACGTTTCTGATTTAATTGTGGTGGCACCACTCGTCTGTTATTGTGAGAATTGACCCAATACGGACGAATGTTCTATTTTATATATATATATATATATATATATATATATATATATATATATATATTCCAATGTATTCCAATGTTTACCAAGAATTTAAAGTGATGAATTTAGGGAGTGGTCAGTTTTTGGATGAAAGTTTCGTTTGTCTTAACATTGGGATTTTATCATCAAGATTGGAGTTTTAGAAGTTTGATTTTATGTTTTATATAATAATTTTTATTCTATTTGTCCCTTATGATTTTCAAAATTTTCTCATAAAATTTTAATCTAAAATCTAATAAAATTAAACCCTGCATAAACTAAGTCATCTATTAGAACTAGTAGCTTATTTAAATTTTCTCATAAAATTTTAATCTAAAATCTAATAAAATTAAACCCTGCGTAAACTAAGTCATATATTAGAACTACAGCTTATTTAAAAGATGATATTGAGTAATCTAAAGTTTTTTTTTTATGTTTTTGTCATTTTCCTAATATATTTTTAAACTAAGTCATATGTTAGAACTAGTAGTTTAATTAAAAGATGATATTGAGTAATCTAAAGTTTTTATGTTTTTGTCTTTTTTCTCAATATATTTTTATATTTTTGAAATGATAAATTTGAGTTATTCATCTAAATTAAGTGATTAGAATTTTTTTGAAATACATTAAAAATATATATATCAAATAATAAATAAAAAAAATTATCTAAAATTATATAATCAAAGTTTAATATAGAATACCAAAAAAAAAAGATAAATTACATCTATAAATATTATGAATTTGCTAACTTAACAAAATAGATTTAAGACTTTTGTAATTCATAATGTATATTCGAAAGTTTTTTTGTCAACAAAATAAGTTATTATTGGCTTAAGAATAGAGATTCTAATTGAATTATCAATAATTATTAGTGTAATATGTTTTTTAATATATATATATATATATATATATATATATATATATATATATATATATATATATATTCTTTTTATAATAAAAATAATAATAATAAAATTATAATTTAGTTAAATTTTATAACTTATTTTTATTGAGCCTAAAGGCTTATTCTACATTCCAGTATCAGGAAATGTGTAAGTTTATCTGTCCCTTAGTTGAGTTGACACATGCCCCTTTAAAATAAAAATAAATAATGCTCTAAATAAAAAAAATATTGTGGCTTATAAAAAAAAAATTGTATATATTGTAAAGTAATTAGAAGTAAAAAAAATGAGAATAAGATGTTTATGTATACATCACTAAAAATTTAAGTTTTTATGGTTAAAACATTTATTTGATTCTATATAAACTCTATATAAAATTCAAAAAATATAATTTAAAAAATGAAAAATTACACATTATATTTTTTAATGTAAAATTTTTATATTTGAAGATATTTGATACCTTTAGATTCATATTTGATCAGTACTTAAGTAATGAACTTATGTTAACTTTAAATTTTAATTTCCTTGAATTGATTTTATTTCATTTATATATATGACTCATTATTTATTGATAAACATTTATACTTTAAAATTAGAAATTTTTTGATAGATTGTTATTTTTCTTTTAATCCATATGCTACCATATTAAACTCAAACAAAATTAAAACCACTCCACATTCTTGATATTAACTTCGCAGCATCCTGAAATATCTTGCCACTTGAAATTGGGCGAAAATGCTGTCAGCCATTCAAAGAAGTCTCTGATAGCCACAGGCAGTGGCGAAGATCCCCAAGTCTACATGGAAGTAGAAAATATCATCAATCAATTTTGCTACTTTTAATAAAATGGAAATGACAAGAGTTTTATTTTCTTAATTGGTTGGTTTGGATTTATTTCTTCATAATAATAATGTTAGATGATATTTTTTTCCCATGTGAGGAGGACATAAGGTTAGATGAAAAATTGGACTGTGGTGCATTCAATACCGATACACAGATCGCCCTGGTATGAGCAGGTTTGTTCAAATATTATAAGGGAACGCAGACGACGTTCCCAATCCTCCCTTGCCTTTAAACACCTTATCGGTTGCTCCTGAAGAACCATTATTGTTTTCCACAGAAGATTTGTGTCGGATGGAATTAGTTCGTAGATATCTAGATTGGATTGGCTTGCAAATGTCAAACCTATCTCTGGATTATTTCTAGACATTCAATGTCTCTGGTATTAGCTCGGGTAACTTGATTGATAGGTGATGATTATAAACATTTGATCCTTGAATCCATTAGGTTTTATAATATGACGATGATCGTGACAGCAGCATTACTAATCAGAAATTGTTATGGTTCCATAAAACATTAACACGGACAAATGTTTTGTTTGTTTTATTATGTGCGTTTTTATATTAAATCACTTGAAAAAAATAAGATTATGTAATTAGATAATTATTTTATGGATTGTGATGGTATAAATATTAATGGCTTTACAAATATTTTGAGATAAGATCTGTCTTTTTTAATGTAAGTTGATTTTATTTTGTAATTAATTTTTTTTTTTTTTTTTTTATCGATTATTCAATTTTATAATAAAATTGAAGGGATTTGTTTTTGTTTTTGCAACATTTTTTTGGCAACGTTAACACTAATGATTTATTATTATTATTATAATCAATCTCTTTATATCGATTTCCCGTTGCGGGTATATTTCCAACGGGCACTGATGCCCTGCCCTCCTCTCCAATTATTACAAAGTCCAATTCACTTGTTACAAGCCTTCTGGAATGCAATTAGCACAAAATTACTCCAATTCACTTCACTTTTCCTCTCTATGCAGATAAGATGGTGCCGAGAAGCATCGTGTGGTTCAGACACATTTATTGTCCTTACCGCCTAAAAGTCTGAATTTTCTCTTCTCAAGGAGTTTAGTTGAGGGTTCAATGCTTTGTGCATCACTCTTCACGTCAGAAACATAGCGTCAAACCTTATTGGTCAGCTCTATATAGCGGTGTGCAAGCAGCTTTAGGTTTGATGGCGAACCTAGGTAGTTAGACGTTGTGCCAAATTGGTCAGCTCTGTATAGCGGTTTGCAAGCAGATTTAAGTTTGATGGAGAACCTTGGTAGTTAGACGTTGTGCCAATTAGTGGTCACGGCACCAGCTTCCTTGTCGCTCACGGCACATGGTTAGTCACTCGTCTTACTAGTCTGAATGGCCCTTCAGCGCCATCAATTTTGTAACCAAAAGCTTAATAATTCTGGTCTAAGTTATCTGTTCTTTTAGTTGGCCCATTCTGTTCTTTTAGCTGGCCCATTCAAGAAGAGCCATCAATTTTGTAACCAAAGCTTAGTAATTCTTGTCTAAGTCATATGTTCTTTTTGTTAGACAGGTTGTTAGACAGGCTAGTTAAGAAAAAATATGTGCAATTTCAAGAAGGTCAACTTGTGCTAAACAAGGCCACCAATAGCAAAAACGAAAACACCATGTGTCTTGTGCTATTGAGTCTGTTTCCCAACAAGGCCGCCAATAGCAAAAACGAAAACACCATGTGTCTTTGTCTTTTTGGAACAGTAGTATAACAAGGACCTTTTTGGAACAGTAGTATAACAAGGCCGCCAATAGCAAAAACGAAAACACCATGTGTCTTTTTGAACAGTAGTATAAAGTTTAAACTTCACACAAAAAATAGTTTTTCTTAAAATTTTATTATAAAGATATTATTAAAATTGAATTTTGAAGATATTATTAAAATTATTTGATATTTCAAAAGAAAAATCTCTTAAATATAGATAGATATCAAAATATTTGTTTGATAATATAACTACATTGCCAAAATTTAAAAGTCATTATTTTTATTATTATAAGAAGAATTAACGTGGATTAAAGACATATATATTAGGATAACACCTAAGGAAGGGAGGATATTTTAAAGTTATAAAGAACACACAAATACACTTCAGAGAGAAAGAAAATGTTAAGTAAAAAACTATACTCACTTTGCAAGAAATC